>CM070024.1:3323165-3355665 GCA_036247105.1 Cirrhinus mrigala | reverse complement strand
CTTGTCTTTCTCGTCTCAGACGCAGACACGCACACAGAAGCAGGTAATTTGATGAACAGATGGTACCTTGGACTGTGATTGACAGATTCAAAACATGGGTCCATCATTGCTGTTTTCACATCTGGATTTGATTGGCATGCCGCTAGCTTCCCACAATCTATTACCGGTACTGTCAAACTATACGCGGTGACCTCTAAATAGACCAAAGGCTGTTAGACATTGACAAGCCTCTTTGCAAAATGCACCTCTACAAAATCAATAAACTAGCGCATGTGTGTCGTCTGAAAGTGTCGGGTGAATCATCTGTAGCAGATGCGAAAGCTAAAACCATCCTGTCAGACTGACATTTTTCACATCATAAACTTTAAAGAGCTCATCATTGCCGTGCTGCAATTTCAACAAAACATTAGAGACACAACTCAATCTAAAGCCTTTTTCATTTGATTATATAACGATTTAACTAGACTGAAGAAACCTGAGTGGTGCTTGCTCATGGTTGCTAACTACTACACTACTGGAAGTTTAAATATTTTTAAAAGATTGCCGTATGAATGTTGAACAGGCCCATAAGATAGTTTGATTGGTGCTTAGTGTCGTTAGGGCCTTCTAACTGTTTGGTACGTTTCTCTAGCTGGTTAGTAGGCATTGCAGGTGTAGAAGATTGGTTGGCATGAGTGGTAAAATAAAATAAAATAAAATAAAATAAAATAAAATAAAATAAAATAAAATAAAATAAAATAAAATAAAATAAAATAAAATAAAATAAAATAAAATAAAATAAAATAAAATAAAATAATAAATAAAATAAAATTATTTGCTGATCTTTTAAACTTTCTACCAAAAAAATAATAAAATAAAATAAAATAAATAAAAATAAAGCAGTACAATTGTTTTTAAGAATGATAATATTCTTGATCATTATATCAGGAAAATAATAATAATACACATATATACACTACCGTTCAAAAGTTTGGGGTCAGTAAGACTTGTAATAGTCTTTAAAGTAGTCTCTTATGCTCATCAAGGCTGCATTTATTTGATTAAAAATATAGAAAAAAAAACAGTAATATTGCAAAATGTTTTTACAATATAAAATAATGTTTTTTATTTTAACATACTTTAAAATAGAATTTATTCCTGTGATGAAAAGCTGAATTTTTATCAGCTGTTACTCCAGTCTTAAGTGTCACATGATCCTTCAGAAATCATTCTAATATGCGGATTTATTATTAGAGTGATCAATGTTGGATAATATCAACAGTTGTGCTGTCAAATATTTTTTGGAACCTGTAATTTTTTTTTTCAGGATTCTTTCATGAATAACAAGTTTAAAAAGTACAGTCTTTATTCAAAATATAAATATTTTATAGCAATGTAAATTATTTATTATTAACTTTTAATAAACTTTTAATTATTAACTTAATACATCCTTGGTGAATAAAAGTATTAATTTCTTAAAAAAAAAAATAAATAAATAAAAATGTACTGACCCCAAACTTTTGAACGGTAGTGTATATATGTATATATATATATATATATATATATATATAATATATATATATATATATATATATCATTAAAATTACATTACCCATTAATATTAATATATCCACACAGAAAATATTTACATTAAATAGTAAAAATATTACAATATTGCTGTACAATAACTGTATTATTTTTTTACTTTATTTGTAGTTATTTATTTATTTAATTTGAGTGTGTAAATGCAGCCTCTGTGAGCATAAGGCACTTATTTAAAAAAAAAAAAAAAACATATTTACATGACAATAATTACATATTCATGCTTTTACTGACAAATGTTATAGTTAGTTCATTCATAAATATAACACATATTAAACAACAATTGTAAAAAACAATTATTTCAATTTATAAATACATAAATAAATTTCAACTTCAAATTTCACACTGTAATTAGCAATTAGTATAGTAATTCATGAAGTCTAAATATTGTGCAAAACATATTATTTCAATTTTAAAAACCCGTAACATCTTTGAATTATTTTCTTGAATTATTTACTTTTCTTAGCATGTGTTATAGTAAGCAGGTAAGTCACAATTTTAATATCTTCAGATAGTGAAATTTTAAAATACACAAAGCAATGTCTTAGAAAAGCTCTCGAAAGAATATAATTTGAAGCGAAAACTAAAGTATGAAATTCATTATGCAATAATGAATAAAAAATGAATAATGAATAAAAAATATGCAATGCAATGGTTTGGAATTATTTAATTGTATTTTATTTTTTATTTATTTTTATTTTTATTTTCTTTTATTTTCTTTTCTTTTTTTTTGGGGGGGGGGCGCTTTCATAGCTAACATCATATGTAATTCATAAAATCAAAACTTTGTTTAAAACAATAATTTAAACTTAATCATTTAATTAATTAAATTTAAAAGATAATAAATTATAATAATTAATTACTTTTAAAGTCAACATGTAGTATTTTATTGAAAACAATTATTCAATTAAGAAATATTTTAACTTTAAAATCCACAAAATGTCTTTGAATGACCTTGTTTTGTGAGCATTTGTTTGCAACTATTATAGTGATTTGATTAACTTAACAATTTTATAATTTTATTTGACTGACAGTTCCAGTTTGGGGGGGGGGGGGGGGGGGGGTCATAGGTCCCCACCAATGTCCAGAGCAAATCTACGCCCTTGGATCTAGTTCTAAGAAAAGAAAAGAAAAGAAAAGAAAAGAAAAGAAAAGAAAAGAAAAGAAAAGAAAAGAAAAGAAAAGAAAAGAAAAGAAAAGAAAAGAAAAGAAAAGAAAAGAAAAGAAAAAGAAAAGAAAAGAAAAGAAAAGAAAAGAAAAGAAAAGAAAAGAAAAGAAAAACTACATGAAAAATTACTTTCCACACAAGTCTTTAAACTGCGCTGGCAATCAAAAAAGTGCTATTTCTAGTTTGTTAAATGTCTGTCGTGTCTCTTAACCTCTCACATCCGACTCTTTCAGCGCATGTGTGCGGTAACCCGCCCGAGGGCAAATAAATATAACAAGTCAACAACACTAAAGCGTCTGCGGCAGATCTCTGCACTGGGAGAGACAGACAGACAGTGGTGTCAGCCGTGACAGTCACACCTGCCCTGTGTTTCTTCTGTTTATCCTCACACACCTTTCCTCTCGAGTCAGACAAACACACTCGCACAGACTCACAACGCCACTTCAGATTCATCAGTCAGCATTTGTGCGACTCATTGAACGGAGGGAAGGTCATATCCATCTGTCAGTATTTCGGAAGACTCCACGGGAAAGCAAAGAGTGTTTGTTTCTGACTGATATGACGGGAGAGTGGGCCGGGTGTTGTTTTGGGGCAGGTGTGCCCTCAGGAGCGTTTGCTGACTGATGTGTCCTGATATGAGAGGTGAGACTCTTTGGCTGTGTTTGTTACCGACCCAATAGACCTGACAGGTTACGCTGAAAACTTCTGAGCATGTTCAGTTTCAAATCGGTGTATTAAAGGGAACATTTCTCCCCTGAGAACGACTTGTTTACTGCAACCAAAAGAGTCATAATTTAGTATCAAATGATCATTTTTCACTATATATCTGCCCTTTAAGATTTAAGAAACTTACACAAGTTTTTGTAACATAAATATGGAAGGTTAAATGGTGAAAAAGTTTGGCGTTGATTTTTTTTTTTTTAATGCTTACAAAGGCTTCATAATACAACCAAAAACACAGTAAAATTATTTATATTGTAAAATGTACAATATAAATACACAAAAATGAATATATTGTAAAATGTAATTTATTTTTGTGATGCAAAGCTGATTTTTTAGCAAATTACTCAGTCTTCAGCGTCACATGATCCTTCCGAAATCATTATTATATGCTGATTTGCTGCTTGTGAAACATTTATTATCAGTGTTGAAAACTATGGAAGCCCATTTCTGCCACATAAGAAAAAAAAAAACATAAAAAAAAAATCTAAAAAATCACATACTTAAAGGAACACTCCACTTTTTTTGCTAATAGCTTAGCATAGATCATTGAATCAGATTAGACCATTAGCACCGAGCGAGATGCTTAAAAAAAAAAAAAAAAAATTCTGACATACTAAGTCAAAATTATGACCAAATGCTGCAATAATTTACAAACTGACTTGTTTACTGCACCCAAAAGAGTCACAATTTAGTATTAGATGATCATTTTTCACTATATATCTACCTTTAAATTTAATAAACTCCTAATACAGGATTTTGTAACATAAATATGGAAGGTTATATAGAAAGTTTGGGGTTGTTTTTTCTTATGCTTACAAAGGCTTCATGATACAATAAAAAACAGTAAAATCATTAATATTCTGAAATATTAATACAATTTAAAATATCTATTGTCTATTTGAATATATTGTAAAATGTAATTTATTTTTGTGATGCAAAGCTGATTCTCTATCAAAATACTCCAGTCTTCAGTGTCACATGATCCTTCAGAAATCATTCTAATATGCTGATTTGCTGCTTACAAAACATTTAGTATCAGTGTTAAAAATATGAAAGTCCATTTTTCCACATAAGAAAAATAAAACATAAAAAAAAAAACTTCTGACATACTTAAGCCATAATTATGACATAAAAAGAGATAAAAAAGTCAAAATTATGACATACTAAGTCAAAAGTATGACCAAATGCTAAAATAATTTACAAACTGACTTGTTTACTGCACCCAAAAGAGTCACAATTTAGCATTAAATGATCAATTTTTACTATATATCTGCCCTTAGATTTAAGAAACTCATACAGGATTTTGTAACAAATATGGAAGGTTATATAAAAAGTTTGGGATTTTTTTTTTTTATTCCTTCAAAGGCTTCATAATACAATCGAAAATAAAATCAAATCATTAATATTGTGAAATATTATTACAATTTAAAATATCTATTTTCTATTTGAATATATTGTAAAATTTCTTTTATTTTTGTAATGCAAAGCTGATTTTTTAGCAAAATACTCCAGTCTTCAGTGTCGCATGATTCAGAAATCATTCTTATATGCTGATTTGCAGCATTGAAAACTGGAAGCCCATTTCTGCCACATAAGACGAAAAACATGAAAAATCTAAATGATGGCATACTTAAGTCATAAAAGGACATTAAAAAAATTAATTACGACTTTTAAAGTCTAAATTATGACATACTAAGTGAAATAATTAGCAAATCAAAGTTTTAGTGGAGTCAGCATGTTAAGCTGTTCAGGTTGAATTAATTGTAAAAATGTAATACTGTAAGGTTATTGGCTGACAACATTTGATGAATATAAGTACTGCTGTAAAAGCACTGTAATCCTGTTTTCCATTATATATCAGACATGAATCTAATCACGGCTAATGTCACAGGAAATTTAGGAATGCTTTTTGCCTGGCTGTTTATCACTGGAAATAATGATCAAGATTTGAAACGCGGTAATTTTGTGATGGATGTTCGAGTCGTCTGAGTAACCGTAGGTCGTGTTTCAGAGAGCGCTCGATTCCGACTGTGTGTATCGTGAATTTATCTGCTACTTCCCAACATGACACTCATTTTGAACCCTGACTGCGGTTGCTTACTGTGAAATCACAAGATCTTTTAACTCATCAGAGATGAATGCATTCCCTCTGTCTCTGTCGCACTCTCAGAGGAATGAAAGAGATCTTCAGATGTGCTCTCGCTCTCCCTCTTCCAAACGGCTTTACATTGCATACTGTCTAAAAGCTTTGGTATAACATCCTAACAGAGGGCAAAACTGCAAAACTGCAAAAATAAACAAATAAATATATATCAGGGGTGTTTCCTCTGAAGAGGCAACAGAGGCAGTGTTTCCTCAAAAAACTGGATGAGAAAAAAATTCATAGTACAAAAATAAGTTTGGTGGGGGGTAATTGAGAATGAATGGGGGAAAGTCATGAGAGAATCATCAAAAGTCATCATCGCTACATGATTGGATATGACTGGTTATGATCGGCGGTGACTGGTTCATGCAATAAATCCCGCCTCTTATGTTTGTGCACGTTCGACATTCGTGAATCAGACTGAATGAACAATATAATGTCATTAATAGGAAGACTAATAAAAAAGAAAGTAAACTCACACACTTAGATATAACCACTCTGTTACATCAAAATAAGATTTAAAATGGCCTGAAAACATGATCTGTGGGAGTTTTTAGTAAGAAATCAGCTTGTTGAAATTAAAGGTACACCGCGTCTGCCGGTATTTACCCGAGCTCTGATGACTGATGATACAAAAACAAGTTTATTATTAAAAAGAACCACTGAACATCAGTTCATAAATAAAATGACTTTTGAATTAGTAATAACTTTGGGTTATTACTTTGGAATAAATTTAAAATTCTAGAGATAGAATATATTTTTATTCTTTTTTATTTTATTCAAGAAAATGTGACTAGGACATGAATTTACATTCAGTAAAAAAAGTGAAAGAGTGTGTGTATATAGTTGAGGTCAAAAGTTCACATACACCTTGCAGAATCTGCAAAAATGTTAAGAGGGATCAGACAAATACATTCCGTACTGACCCAAAAACACCAAAAACACGTTTATATATAGTCCACAAGAGAAAATAATAGTTGAATTTATAAAAATGACCCTTTTAGTTTACATACACTTGATTCTTAATACTGTGTTGTAACCTGAATAATCCACAGCTGTTTTGTTTTTTTGTTTTTTTTGTAATGATAGTTGTTCATGAGTCCTTTGTTTGTCCTGAACAGTTAAACTTTCCGCTGTTCTTCAGAAAAGTCCCACAAATTCTTCGTTTTTATTTTTCAGCATTTTTGTGTATTTGAACTCTTTCCAACAATGACTTTGATTTTGAGATCCATCTTTTCACACTGAGGACAACTGAGGGACTCAAATGCAACTATTACAGAAGGTTAAATCAGAAGGTCACTGATGCTCCAGAAGGGAAAACGATGCATTAAGAGCCGGGGGTGAAAACCTTTGAAAAGAATGTGTAGGGTACAATGGGGCTAAAGACACCCTTTAAGAAAAAAATGTGCCTTTCACTGTGCCCGAAGAATATAATTGCAGAAAAATACATACGTTTGTATTGCACATTTATGGAGCAACATATTTTGTGTGAAAATAAATCATACAAGTTGTTTATTTTGTTAAAAAATCTAAAAAAAAAAAAAAAAAAGTGAGGTGGCAAGGGGGGCCTTTTACCCCACACACGGGGTAAAAGGCCCACCAGCATGGGGTAAAAGGCACACAGTATTAATACAAATACTTGAGCTAAAACAATGTTTTATTTATTTATTTATTTATTTAAATAATGTTTAAGTTAATACTCATTCAAAACAATCACTTTAACAAAGTCTGTACTATTTTCTGCTTATTTTGATAAATAAAATAATTATTTTTTGTTCAATAAATATACTGTCATTAAAATATGTTAATATAAAACATACATTTTAAAATACAGAAACAAAATCATTTCAAAATGTAAAGATTCTAAAAGCATCAAATGAGATTCCATAATAATTTAATATAGATTTACAGTAGTAACAACAAATTATATTTTATTATATGATTTGATTAATAGCACGTTTTTAAAATATGATGGTTTCATTCTAAACATGGTGATTATTTCTAAGATGGACACCCAACATAATATATGATATTTTACCATCTGAATCTAACAATGTCATGTCAACAAATTGAAAAGTCAGCCTTCTATTAATTATCAAGTTAATATTGTGCCTTTTAGCCCCAACATGCCAAGGGGCACTTTTTACCCCAAATGCCATACTTTTACATATTCTTTTGTTATTTAAAAACTGCTGTTTTAATTATCTTAAACAAAACTGAAAATCATTAAGAAGACCTTCGTCTCAAGATAAATGTAATAATTTTTAGCAATTCTCATTTGCAGCTTAACTCTACAACATTTTTAAAAACATCAAGTAAGCACTAAATCGACTTTGCTCTGCTGGCCGCGTCAAGGATCAACCAATATCGCACGTGTATGTTGAAACGTGGATGTTTTGGAACGTGCTACGCCACATTTTTCTGCCATCTAGTGGTTTAGACGCAAATAATATCAAAGGCGCCTTTTACCCCGGGGTGCCTTTAGCCCCGTCGTACCCTACATTTTTCTTATTTTGCCTAAATATAATTATAATTATTTATTTTTTTCATTTAGTGCCCTTCAGAAGTGACAGAAGAGTACAAGTACATGTTTCCCAGAAAACAAAATAACGTAAATTTACCCTTCTTCAAATTCAAAACGTTTTCACCCCCTGGCTCAAACTCCATTATATCCTCCCCCATATAATTATACATTATTTATATAAATACTACTAAAAACAACAAGTATTTCTTTCTTTCTTTAGCCAAAGCAATACGCTCAGACTCCATTCAGACTTCCGTTCTGTCCTTATTTACCCCTCCTCTCTTCTGGGTGGGAGACACAAATATTTCATTTGCCCTGTCAATCTCCCAGTGATCCATTAGCACACATAAAAACACTCACACTGCGCTGCTGCGGAAGATTCTGCTTACGGCCGTCACACCGCTGGTGTGTTTGTCTGTCTGCTTTCACACAGGCCTGTTTCTGTCAGATATTAAAGGTGAAGAGTGTAAATTCTGTGCCTCTAGCGTCACCAAACAGAACTGTGAAAATAATAATAAGTTTAAACACTCTCCCCATCTGCCACTGCTCGCACAAACTCACAATCTCACGCCATTGGTCGAACCACTATTATGTCCAGCCCAAACAAACAGTCCAATTCAGTACGGCTTTACAGCAAATCATAACCACAATGTTTGAAGAATATCAATACTGCTGCACAGGCACTGTAATCCTGTTTTCCATTACATATCAGACGTGAATGCAATCCCCGCTAATGTCACAGGAAATTCCCAGATGCATGTTGGAATGAATTTATCTGCTATTTCCAAACATGACACACATCTTTTGCTGCATCTTTGATGCTTTTGTTCACAGATCAAATTTATCCAGCATAGTTTTGCAATAATTTGAGAAAACAAACACTGCCATATGATAACTGTGGGTTTGCTCATTGGGAATTATAGCATCATCAATTATATTATTGCAGTTATTTATTTATTTTCAATAAAAGTGTTTATAATAAATCATTGTTTTATGCATAAATACCCAATTATGATTTATGTGTTCAGAAAAGTGAACAATTGCATTCTGCAGAAAGATGAAGAACAGTACACAACCAAACTAACAATATTACTAAATAAAAAATATTTATAATATATATAAATATTTATTTAGCAGAAACATTCCTTAAATTAGAGAATAATTACAATTAATTAAAAATAATCTTTATAAAGAAAATTCAGGCATTTACTCTGTAGATTTTATTTTATTTTATTTTATTTTATTTTATTTTATTTTATTTTATTTTATTTTATTTTATTTTATTTTATTTTATTTTATTTTATTTCAAAATAATATGCAGCCTTGGTGAGCACAGTGTATATAAATGACAACTTTTGTGTGTTTATATAGTGTCAAACTTTTATAGAAAATAACTTTTTAAATGCCTTTCAGAGTCTTAAAAGAACAATAGAAAGAAACAAAAGGTTAAAGCATCAAAGAGGAATAAACATCATAAAATGAAGGGCACGGGCGCTTCCCTTAATGAATGCTTGACCAATCTTTAATTTGAATTACGAGTGAGCAGGTGCTTCATTAACAAAATGGAAACTCAAGGAGAGAGATCCAGATGACAGCACTATAACTCAACACATCTGAAGACCTCCATTGTGCCAGGGATGATAAATAAAATGAAGAGCAATTCCTAAGTACTGATTAATCTACTTGACAGCAATTATGATTATTGAGAAGCTGTTAATTAAAGCTCACTGCTTCGTCTCCCCTCCTACATTTGTGTTCATACAAACAGGGCTCAAATCTTTCTCTGAGATGAACTGCAGCATCAGTGGACAATGTTTTCTAAAAAAAAATATACAAGCTTAAAGCAACATACAATTTATTTGCGTTAACAAATAAAATGATTGCATAAAATTCTTTAACATCTTGCATAAATATTAACCGCAATTATGCATAATTTTCCAGATTTTTTCTGCATTGCAAAAAAAAATATTTTTTTAATTGGAATATTTATCCTAATTAGTTAATATGAATTAACAATGAAAAATACTTTTAAAACATGTATTAATCTTAGTTTATATGAATGTCAGCATTTAGTAATACATTATCAATCAAAAGTTGTATCTGTTAACAAAGATTAATACGTGCAATTACAAATTTATTGTACATTCTTATTTAATGTTAGTTAATGCATTAACTAATGTGGCCTTAATGTAAAATGTCACTGTGAAAATAACTAAATAAAAAGAGTTTGTTTCAATCAACTATTACTGAAAGTTAATAGAAAAGCTTAAAAGCTTTTCTGTAATGCAATAAATAAATAAATAAATAAATAAATAAATAAATAAATATATTAGTTAACACAAATTAACAATGAAAAGTACTTTTAAAACATTTATTAATCTTAGTTGATATGAATGTCAGCATTTAGTAATACATTTATCAATCAAAAGTTGTATCTGTTAACAAAGATTAATACGTGCAATTACAAATTTATTGCACTTTCTTATTTAATGTTAGTTAATGCATTAACTAATGTTAACTAATGGGGCCTTAATGTAAAGTGTCACTGTGAAAATAACTAAATAAAAAGAGTTTGTTTCACTCAACTATTACTGAAAGTTAATAGAAGCTTAAAGCAACATATAATTGTTTGCATTAACAAATAAAATTATTGCATACATTTCTTTAACATCTTGCATAAATAGTAACCACAATTATGCATAATTTTCCAGATTTTTTCTGTATTGTAATTTTTTTTTTATTGGAATATTTATCCTAATTTAAATTGTAATCTTTTTAATCTTTATATTTTTCCTAAAAACATATCCTAAAAAGGAAAGTTGTTTTTTTCTGTAATGCAATCAATCAATCAATAAATAAATATTTGTATCTGTTAACAAATAATTGTATCTGTTAACAAAGATTAATACATGCCATAAGAAATGTATTGCACATTCTTATTTAATGTTAGTTAATGCTAAAGTTAACTAATGGGACCTTAATGTGAAGTGTAAATGTGAAAATAACTCAAATATTACTGAAAGTTCATTGTACTTAATAGAAAAGTAATGTGAACTCAACTGATTTTGTTTAGTTTTAGCTTTTATTATTTATTTTATTTTATTTTTATTTTCAAATACGAAAATATTGTTCCTGTGGGCCTTCATGGCTTTTTCTTTTTTTTTGAACAGCCTCCAAAATATGCTTATAAATCTGCATTGTTACTAAATATTGGATTAAATATTTATGTCAGCTTATTTTCTTTGAATTAGCACAGTTTTTGCATGTCTTTTGGAACTGATTACAGTGAAAGAAAACAAGAAAACATTTTCAAAAAAACTGAAACCGAGATTTGGTGACATTAATGAGAGATTTACAAGCTATTTTAAAAAGGCTGGTCATTTTTGAATTAGGTGAAGGATTTTCAGCACAAAACAAGGATTAAGGCAAAAACAAAAATGTGTGTGTTTGTTCCCACAAGGTCATTGGTTTAATAAACATGCTAAAACTGGAAAATATCAATAGTTCAGTATAAAACTTGACTGAAAAAACAAATGTTTGTGTGGTGTGTGTGTGTGAGAGAGAGCAAGAGAGAGAATGGCATAGTCGTCCAAGCTCCCTGGCAAAGTGACATGACCGGTTTTGGTGGTTGGGACTGGTGTATGAGCATGAATGTAAATGGTCATCCATCTTTATATGGTGGCATATGGTACAGATGTCATAGCAATTGTAGCCAATAAATGGATGTGCCAAGGAAGTGCAGTGTCATGGCTGTGCCCGAAGTCTCCCTCTCTCTCTCTCTCTCTGGGTCTACGAATACCAGCTGTGTCCAATCAGAGTAAAAGGCAAAGGTCAGTTCAATCCCCCACAGCTTCACCTGCCGCTCACTTCCTGGCCGACATTCACCAAACCACATTCTAGATGACTGGCACAGTCTCCGCTCCACAGATATTCACTCATATAAAGTGATACACGGGGATGAGAGTGTGCTGAAAAGCCCTGAAGATGTTGGGCAGAAAGTCAATGACAGAGACTCATCTGACTCTGATGGGGATCACATGCTCGCTAAATCATCTCACTATCTGAGAATCGTTTCTGTTATGTGGCTCACCATAAGCTGAACAGTCTTATGTGACAGTTATATATTAAATAAGTCTTCTAGGACATATTAAAACACTCCATTTGAGACGTACTGCACCATGACATTTGAAAGTTGTTGCCAAAAATAGTTTCAAAAACAGTTCTACGGGTTTACATGCAGTTTTGACTTGCACACATTCAATAAACTGACAGAATGGTGAAGAAGGTCTTTACATGCAAAGCAAATCAGTAGAAGAGCTGACTGGGTTTTGCTTAAACAGTTTATGACCTTTCCTTGATAAAAGAACACATTCACAGGAGTTTACATGACCTTACAGGAAGCCAGTTTTTATAATGCATAATCAGTGCAAGATGTGTGCATGTTTACAGTGAGAGAAGAGGAGGAAACAATAGGGAGAAAAGGCGAAAGATATCGGGAAATGATGGACTCAAAAGAGTGTCATGACTGCCAACATGCAATTAGATTCATCACTAGACCACAGCTTGGAAAAGTTAAGATATAAAATTGTTAAAAATTGTAAAAAAAAATTAAAAAAAAAATCTAATGAAAAAAAAAGAAAAGACAATTGAAATAAATCTAAAATAAAATATAAATTAATTATCTAAAATAAAAATTAAAAAAAGCAATTAATTTAAAAATTAAATCAATTATATAAAAATGTTTACAAAAACTGCAACTAAATAAAATTTAATTTGAAGTACTACAATTACTAAAAGTGGTAAAAAAACTGAATAGAAATACAAAATTGACAAAAAAATGACTAAAACTTACATTAAAATAGCTAATTGCTTTCATTTTGTCTCCAATTCTCACTATTACTGAACCATTAACTACAACTAAAAAAATAAAATAAAATAAAATAAAATAAAACAAAATAAACAGTAAAAACCATCAAAAGTTTTCAAAATAATTCAAAATATTAATAAATACTATAATAGTACCAAATAAATAAATAAATAAATACTGACTAAAATAACACCGACTTTTTATTTTGAACATTGCAAATACCAACAATAATGCTAATAAAGCTTTGTTTACTCTTGACACATCATTCAAATCTGCTCTATCATCTCTATACCATTACGTCCTATACATTTGGACCAATCAGCAATATTATCACAGCTGTCTGCATTCACACTTTAGGGTTAAATCATAATTGATGATATTAAAACAGTAACAGTGAAATAAATGGGGAAAAAAGTGGGTTCTAGACCAGTTTTATTCTAACCTATCTATTCTAAAAGCATATGACCTGGAAACAGCATGATTCAGAGAGTGATACTGCTATGCAATAATTTAATAAACAAGGAGTTAAGATAACATTTTAGGCACAATTTTATCAGTATACATTGTCTATATAATCTCAGCCAATGAAAATAGTTCCGAAGTCATAACAAAAACCAGCAGCGTTTTGCTCCTGGTTTTGAATGAATAATTTAAGTGAATGAGTCAATGATTCCTTCATAAAGATCAGTTTCCTGATCCATTCCTGAATAAATCAGAGAATCGAAATTTAACAAGCATTTTCAATTCATTTATGAATGCACCAGTGGACTCCATAAACAGTGTGTTGATCTCACCTAAAGCCTAACATCCCTCATCTGACAAGGTTTATCAGCGGCAGGAAAACATGGAAGGGTGCAATCGGGCCAAAGCTAACCCTCTCTCTTCCCCCTGCGTGGCACGATGTTATCTCCAGCCCTATTCCACCGCCGCTGTCTGGGTAATGGCCTGACTTTGTAGCCCTCTTAGCCCAACACTAATCCAGTCTGGAGATCTCTCATTGTCGGCTGAATGCAGGCATCTCTCTGCGTGTCAGGTATCATATTGTGTGAGTATCTCCACTGTCTGTTTATCATCCGCTTTCCTGCCCCGGATAACCCACTGCAGGCTATTCCCATTGGCCTGTGAGAGGGGAATTACTCCACAGCGGAATAAGGTTAGAGCAGGTATTACACAGGATGTCAACATTACATTTCATAACCTGATACTGGTACATCAATGCTGTTTCTGTTGCAAGACAGATATGTCTGAAACCAGTGTCGGGATGATCGTAGTCAACCTATAAACAGAATGTTATATTGAAAAAAAAGGCATCTTTCAGTGGACAAGAAAGATATGTCTGAGGATAAGAAGGAAAGGATCAAAGCCAACAAAACCCCTACATTTTTTGGGGCATTCTCCTTGGCAAAACAAGTTGGACAGGGATCTGAAGATTTCGCTCATTTTGATGTGGCTTCTGTTGACTGTTTTGGGTGTTGTTTTGTTTGTTGTTTAAAGGGGTCATCAGATGCCCATTTTCCACAAGTTGATATGATTCTTTAGGGTCTTAATGAAAAGTCTATAATCTATTTTGGTTAAAAATTCTCAATGATTGTGTAAAACAACACCCTTTTTACCTTGTCAAAATGAGCTCTGCAAAAATCATCCCATTCTAAGGGGTTGTTCCTTTAAATGCAAATGAGCTCTGCTTGCCCCGCCCCTCTCTTCTCTCTGTGGAGTGACAAGCCTGTTTACTTTAGCCACATTTAGCCACCTTTAGCCGCTAAACTTGCTAACTAGCATGTTATTAGGAAAGGTGATCGCAAAGATTCATAAAAAAAAAAACCCTTATACTCTTACTGCTGTAAGTGAAGCTGGATCACGAATGATTTGCACGAACATAGACGGATATATGTAGATCGGGAGGTGCATTCCATTCACAAACAAATGTAATCCACTGCATCTTCAGCGGCTCAGATGTCGAGAGTAAATGATGACCACTATGTTCATTATTACATGCAGCAACACAACACCTCAATCGCTCAATCGGAGATATTCTTGTCTAACTTACATCCCTGCTCCGGCATCGAAACAATGGAGCTGTGACAGCTGATGTGAGATAAGATATTCATGTCAATCAACTATTGTGGGAGCGGCCTTTGTCGGTGTGACGCCACACCGACAGGCATCTGAGAATGGCTCGATTTGAAAAAGGAGATATTATTTTTACAGATTAATTAAAAACCATGGATTTTTATCATTATAGGGTAGATTTGTACATACACTGCCAACACACATTAATGTTCAAACAACATGAAAAAGTGAACTTAGCATCCGATGACCCCTTTAAGACATCTTTCCAAGTCTTTTCGGACTAATTCTAAATGTAACAGGTTTAGCTAAATTGAAATGCATTAAGCATTTCTCTAAAAATTTCACCAAACCACATTCTAGATGACTGGCATAGTACCAATTGTCCCTCCATAACATTTTCATCTCATTTTTATTTGTTGCAAAAAAGGTCATTTTGTCTTTCAAAACAAGTTTTTATTGACCTATTGTCTCACACTCAAAGAGACAAAAAAAAAATGTCATTAAAGAAAACTATGACAAAAAATTGTGTCATTGACTGACATTTTGCAGGCAGATGGATAGAATAACAGATACGATACACAATTATGGATGGATGGATGGATGGATGGCATAATAGACAGAATGATAAAAATGATAGATAGAACAATAGAATGATAGAAACAACGATAGATAAAACAATAGATAGAATGATAGATAGATTGACAGACAGAACGGTAGAACGATAGATAAAACAATAGATAGATAGATAGATAGATAGATAGAATGATAGAATGATAGAACGATATATAGATAGATAGAAAGATAGATAGACAACAATAGACAGACAGACAGAACGGCAGAACGATAGATAGAACGATGCACAGATAAAGCGATAGATAGATATAACGATAGAACAACAGAACAATAGAACGATAAAAGGATAGATAGACGGATGGATGAATGATAGAATAATAATGACATGACAGATAAAATGATAGACAGAATGAAAGAATGACAGATAAATAGAATGATATAACGTTAGAGCGATTGATAGAATGGTAGAATGATAGATAGAACAATAAAACAATAGAACCACAGAACGATAGATAGAACGAACAATAGAATGAACAATAGAACGATCGATAGATAGAATGATAGATAGATAGAACGATAGATAGAATGATAGATAGATAGATAGATAGATAAATAGATAGATAGATAGGATGCACGATCAACAGAATGATAGAATGATAGAACGACGAAAAATATATAGATAGAATAAGGAAATTTGAAATTACCTAAATTAAAACTTTTTTTGAAAAAATCACTGTTGATTTATTCTTCAGGTCAGAGCTAGAAAGAGAATAAGAAACAGAAAGAAAATGAGATGGGCAAAGCACGAGGCGGACGGGTCATGAGGGGAGGAATAAATGTAAAAGCATCATTTGCACCTTGCTAACTTTTCCTCTCCCTACTTTCGCCTCCATAAGCACTTGATTAGATCACACACCCTGTGGTCTTCGTTTCTCCACAGGAGGGAAGAAAATTACAGGGTTTCCCTGTAGTGAGGTTCGGATTACTCCTGCCTATAAAAGCCCTCTACCTTCACAACACAATGGGAACAACTTGACTACGACTTGCAGAACCTAAAGACTCCAACTCCAGCTGCTTAAAGAAAGAGAGTCACTAAGAAATGATTTCACCACCAAAGGCTGGAGCCACAAGAGGTCGAGAGAGAAAGATTGAGCCAGTCGTGGAATGAATATAGGACAGGACCATCGATTACGAGACGATCTGTTTGATGTGAAATGTGTGCTCTTGCTTTGATAGATCATGCACAACGGTTTTGGAGTAAACAAATAAATGAAAAATAACAACGCCTGAGTGTTTTCTACTTGAAGTCATTTATTTCCTAAAGTATAAGGCGTCTGGACAAGACTGTGGAGATCTATTGCTCAGCTCACATCAAAACCAAATTATGACTTTTTTTTTCCTCAATGCATATAAAGTGCAAAGCCTCTTCCGACTCGCTCCCTCCGCCTTCTGGAGGATTTTTGCTGTCATTTCTCTTTCGTTATGTTTAGAATAAAATGTTGACTGAATAAAATGTGTGCTGTGAGTAAGGATGGATCACATGGATCACAGTTTGCTAAAATAAAATTAAAATAAAATAAAATAAAATAAAATAAAATAAAATAAAATAAAATAAAATAAAATAAAATAAAATAAAATAAAATAAAATAAAATAAAATAGCTTTAATAAATTAAATTATTAAACCGTCCAGGGTTACGCACATCCATGCTCAAATAACGTACATAACTATGCAGCTTGTTTCTGAAATGACTAGAGCTTGTACAGTCTGTATACAGGCACAGAAAGCAGTTCAGTCAGGGTCATACTCCCTTAAAAACTCATTTATATGTACAATCATTTGCAAATATATAGCATACTAGCAAACAAGAACGGGTCACAAAAAACATCCTGCCCTCTAGCCAATCAGCTCGAAAAGAAAACAAAGCGAAAAACATCCACTGTAATGCATGATAGGAAGGCCTCAGCTTTCTTTTTTTTTTTAAAAAAAGAGCAGTAAAAACACCTCCTCTCAGGGACGACGAGCCACAGTCGCAGTATAGGAGACAAAGGGAACGAGTGAGAGGAAGTACAGTGACAATGTTTGATCAGCGACTGGGGTTTCAAATAAGCTCCATTTCAAATGTCTACTCATTTTCTCTTTTACTCCCTCTGTCCCTCCCACTGCTTGCATCTTTAAGAAGGAGCTCTAGGTAATTTGATAGTACGAAATGCTGATACTATAAACTTCTAAAGAGCTCTGCAGTCTGTCTCTTACCCCTGCTGAAAACACCAGGGTGAATTTCCATTACGGTCCCGACTCGTCTTGCCACCATCGTAGTCAGTGTCATGCCCATGCACATGCTTATCCACCTTGGTACATCAAGTGGATTTTGAATGCAATTTTCTGAAGAGAAAACAATATATCACTTGACTTACAGGTCCTACATTCAAAAAAAGAATTTAAAACATTTTAAAGTGTTTTCTCCCTAGTCGTGTCTTATCCCGCCTACAGACAGTGAGTCAGAACTCTGTGTCAGTAAGAATTTTAGAAATGCTGTGCAAGATTGTGGAAAGCATCATATGATTGCACTATAAATGTTGAAACATGAGTGTTAAAAATAAAACTGTCAATAAAATAAAATAAAAAATAAAATAAAATAAAATAAAATAAAATAAAGGTGAATTTATCTAAAAATGCATAATACCCCAATAATAGACCAGCAGGGAAAAACACAGTCGTGTCCATCTGCTACTGACTGTACAGCACTTTAAAGTGAGCAGAAATGTGTGGACACTTTGTAACCAGTAATAATACCATAATGTGCCAAATTGTATCAAACTGTGCCAAACAGCACTTTGGAGAGATGAACAGGGGCCTGTTCTCCAAAACTGAATACATTTGGTCATTAAAAGATCACTTTTTGTATAAATGTAGTCAACACTTTCATGCAGCAATATGAATGATTTAACATTTTTCAGCACTTGTATAAAATAAACCAATTTTTTTTTTTTTTTTTTAAATTTATTGATTGACTAATTTATTTATTGGAAGTGAAGAGTTTGAAAAATACTTTGTGTCCTATTGTGTGTACAAATATAATTCTGATAACCATTTAGATAATATAATAGATATCTGTTTCTGCGCATTCTCGCCACTAGAAACCAAGGATTTTGTTTGAGTCATAATATTCTAAAACTAAGCAGTAGTGGTCATAATATTGGGCACAGAATGCTTTAAAAGTTTTATAAACGCATTCAGTATTATTCAGGCTCGACTCTTCACAAACAGATTAAACTGTTAATCTTTTATATGGTTTGGTAATAGAGGTTTGTTTCAAGCTGAACAAAATAGTGTTTATTTGCCCATTTACTGTTCAGCAGCATTCAAAATTTAGGGTAAGTAGGATGCTGTTGTCGTTATTATTACAATTTTTTTTATTTTATTTTGTAAAGAAATTATTCCTTTTTAGGAATAAGGATGCATTAAACTGATTAAAAGTGTCAGTAAAAATATTTATAATGTTTAAAAACATTTTTATTTCAATAAATGCTTTATTTTTTATTGTACGACTGGAGTAATGACTGCAAAAAAATAATTACAATAAAATCCAGCTTTGCATGAGAGGAAAAAAATTGTATTTTTAAATATATTAAAATAGAAATTATTAAGTAATTTTAAATTGTAATAATATTTTAAAATATTACTTTTTTCACCATATTTTTGATCCAATAAATGTAGCCTTGGTGACTTTAAAAATCTTCTCTTAATAATCATAAAATAACTTTTTTTCCATCCTTAAAATTTTAAGGTAGCGTATGTAAAACCATATGCCGCATGACATTACATTATGCAAAACAGATGCGGTTGCATGTACAGCTGTTTTCATTCAGGCAGTCACTTTACTATTTTTCTGAAAGTTGACAATGAGGGATTTGTGACTCGTTAACAACTACAGCAAGTTTCAGAAAGCTCACTGCAAGTCTATTATTATTGAGTTCTGCATTCTGAACCAATTTTCTTACAGCTTGTCATCATGCATGTCAATTCAGTTCTGCCACACTTTGGAAAATGGTGTAAAAGGGGCACATACAAATGTTTCACATTGCTTTTTTATCCTCAGACACTGTACGAACACAGAACCTCCCTTCGGTTCCCTTTAACAGCCTGCTTTCCCGCCGATAGGGTTATGACTTCATTAAAACTGAACAAAGATCGTTAAAAGCAGACATACAAATTATGCTCCATTTAGTAGAGTTAAATGACTTCACATAAAAGCAAATCAGTGTTTTACCACTGCTGGATCTACCAAGACATAAAGACAGTTTCACCTGAACTACTTTAGTCTTTAGATGGACATTAATTAAGAGAAAAAATGATTTCACCAAGCATAATAATTTTCACAGTATTGACTGGATGTTCTAATCAAAATCACCATTTTGAGGACTTTGGAAAGAATATAACCTTACATCTATGAGTCAGCAACTCTAAGATATTATATTAACAGATATTTATGATTTGAAACAAAATTGGGCACCAGCGCAGAGAAATGCTTTGACATCTTGAAACACTTTAGTGAAATGACAGCCTTGGTGTTGATGAAAAGCACATCATTTTGTCAGCCATCATGACGGTCACGATCAGCCACGGGGAACATGGCATCACATTAGCACTTCTTAAAAACAAATCATTCTTAGGCGGTAATTTAGCAAGAGATAAGATGCCCATAATGTGAGTGACAGTTTTAAAGCAAAACTGTGTCAGCGTCCACACAACAACCTGCAGAAATCACTTGAGTCAAGTGTAAGTGTAAGTGTAAGTGTAAGATTAAATGGGTGGAGGTCACATGTCATTGTGCTGTTGGTTAGTAGACGTTCCTAAACATCTTTATCTACATTCCCGTCACCACATAACTCTGCTTAAAGTGATAGTTCACCCACAATTGAAAATTACCCCATGATTTACTCACCCTCAAGCCATCCTAGATGTATATGGCTTTCTTCTTACAGATGAATACGATCAGAGTTATATTAAAAAATGTCCTGGCTCTTCAGAGGTTTATAATGGCAGTGAATGGGGGTCGAGATTTAAAGTGCATCCATCCATCATAAAAATACTCCACACAGCTCCGGAGAAGCTAACTAATATTGACAGCTAGTGGCTGAAATAGGTACTGCAGTCCATATTCAAAATATATTGGAAAGAGTTGTTTGACCCGCCCCCTCCTCTTTAGTCTCAATGCTCCCGTGGGTTGCCAGATTGCACAACAGGAATACGCACAGTTGATAATAGAATGGGACAACTGGTACACTATAAGTTGATGAGTTGATTTATCCATGGTTTAATATGCCTCTGGTCACAGAGCACTTTATATGGATACTGTAGCTTTTTAGGTCGGGTAGAATCTGCAATCTCTGACCCAGTTCATTTGCTGGCTTCCATAGCTGCAAGACACTGCATTTTCCGCTAGCATAATAATTTTCACAGTATTGATTGGATGTTTTAACTAATATCAACAGCTAGTGGCTGAAATAGGTACTGCAGTCCATATTCAAAATATTGGAAAGAGTTGTTTGTCCTTCCCCATCCTCTTTAGTCTCCAGATCCTCTTTAGGTTGCCAGATTACACAACAGGAATGAGCACAGCTGATAATAGAAGGAGAAAATCGTAACACTAAGTTGATGAATTGATTTATCCACATTTTAATATGCCTCTGGACATAGAGCTCTTTATATGGATACTAAAGCTTTTTAGGTCGGGTAGAATCGGCAACCGCTGACCCAGTTTGTTTGCTGGCTTTCAAGGCAGCAATATGCTGTATTTTCTGTTAACTGGCAACCCGGGGTGTTCAAATCCTATTGGGTAAATTGGCAGTGGGCGGAGTCACACAGATCAGAACAAAAACAAACATTCCGACACGGAACGTACATTTCAAAGTAGAATAACTGGCTGTAGCATTTTTTTTAAAGTCTAGAGTGTGCAAGCTTAACTATTCTTGAGTCTAGAAGTCTGCAAACTTAACTATTTTGGTATTCTTTTGCTTTAGAAGAGTGAAAAAATTATATACAGTACCTTTAACTTCTTGTTGGATCACCAGATGCAACAACAGATTTCATGTTACAAATTTAGTCAGATAATGTTAATGTCCCCACAAGCAAAAAGATATTTTAAAGAATGTTGCTAACCAAACAGTGGCCTTTGACTTCCGTAGTGTTTTTTCCCATTCTAAGTCAGTGCACTTAAAAAGTAACCCAGCTGCCTTAAAATTTCAAGTTGAATCAACTCAAATATCTAAGCTGTCACTTAGTACAACTTAACATGTCAAGTTGACTGATTTTAGTTTTAGTTTAGTTTAGTTTAACCCCTTTAACTGTCACTACCTATCTTGAACATAGACATGAAAATGCACTATCCAGAGTTTAATTTTTATAATTCATGAATGAAAACATTTTGTAATATGATTTTGATGTACAATTTCCATGGTAATGTAATGTCTGATTTTAAAATGGTTTTCAAAGGATGAATTTTGAGATTTTAAGTTTTCAGGTGATATAATTTCTGATATAATATTTCTATTGCGTGATGAGGAAAAAGGCAACAAAGAAAGTCTTTTTGTGACAAAGGTCAGAACTCCTGTTATGATGTAGATTTTTGAGGTGCACTCCTGTCATAAATTACTATTCCTACTTAATATGTAACACAAAAAAGTGGTAAAATATCTATTTAGGAGTCTTAGACTTTCCCAACGATATATAGTTTGTCATGATTAGATTAGGAATTATTTGTAAAATGGTGAAGTAAACTCCCACAGACTGGACGGTGACAGTTAAAGGGTTAATTGGTATTTGGCTTTTATCCATCGCCACCAGTAAGCTCTTTAATTAGCTGTGGTCATCGTATCAGTATTTTTTATTTTCCGGTAGAAATAGCGTTGCTCACAGTGCCAGCAGCTCACTGAGTACAACTGTTCTACATAATCAAAATAATGGCACCCTCCACAGTCCAAAATATGTATATAAAGATGTGGATTTTTTAAATAACGTTAGTCTTTCATGGGTTTTCTACTACATATTTCAGTAAGAGACATAATTTATGTTATATTAATCCATACAAGTCTTAATACCCAGGGTTTCCTTTAAAGTATCTCAATTCCCGCGGGAAAACCGTGGACCTGGCAACACGGTAAATAAAGGACAAGTGTATACTTCATGATAAAACTATCACGATAAATAGTAAATAGAAAGACACAAGGACATCTTATAGTACATGGCACATCTTGACGTGAGACCAAATTCGTGTTAACGATATACTGATTCATGACTAGTGAATGGCTAGTTTAATAAACAGACTTCATCTCCACTAGAAAGACCCAGTGATACGATTTAATGAATCAGGCTGTGTTCATTTGTATTTAAGACCCTGTTTCCCTGCCTTTGTAAAAGTGTGCATATCTGTTTACCTGTGGATTTAAATGGAGAGTGTGCAGTACACACCGAGACAATTTGTGAGAGCAAAGACCTGACAATGTCCCTAAAGAGGGGGTCCCAAGGTTAGTCTACTTACAAGCGAAGGTTTGGACATGCCAAGTATTTTCGAGTGCTAACACAGGAGCTTACAGATGAGAGGCAAACAGGCGAGCACTTCGGGGCCAGGCGATGTGGTTCGGTCCCCGGCGTGGTATCGATCGGCTGAAATCTCATCACTCTACCTTTTGAAGTAGTTAAGAGCAGCCTCGTCTGCCACAATTGGATGTGGGGATTGGATTTCTCCCAGGTCACCCGTGGTTATTTTTAGGGCGGTGAGAAAATCCTGTCTCAGCCGCACTCGACAGCACACACACGCACACAAATACACATTCCAGAAGGGAAAAATGCTAATTGCTCAAGATCCAGTCAGTCATGTATAGTAGGATGTTTGCTACTGTGCGTTTCTGCAGATGCAGAATATATTAAGCAGCTAAGTCACAAACACATGAATATATCTACATACAAAACACGCACATCCAGTGATAATTCATGTTCTAGTAGTTTAATGTTAGCTTCTGTTTGACTTAGCCCTCGTAGCATTAGCGGTGTGGGGAGCTAAACTGCTGTCACACGAGTTGGAGTTCCACATACTTCAACATCACAATCTTGACTTTTCATTTCTCCCTTAATGGAAACTGCACTGCAGTTTGATGTCGCCACCTCGAATTCACATTTCACACGCTTCCTGCTGCTCTGACCCAATGACCAGCGCCACTGACTGAGCTGTACGATACCTGCCTTCAATCTGCTAGCTTGTTTAGCTTCCCCCCCCCCAAAGAACAAAAACCCAATAAAAGAAGCTAACAATTGTTTAACATTTGAAATTAAACTTATCAAGTGCCAAATGTGAGTAAAAATGAATTAATTTTAATAATACATAAAAAATGTATTATTTAATTAATAATTAAATGAACCAATAAAGAAATGTCACTATAACACTAATAATAAAAATAATAATCATTTTAAATATTTGTACAAAAAAAATATTATTAAAATGCTAAATAGTTTATTATTATTATTATTATTATTATTAATACTGCAGTAATAATAATAATAATAATAATAATAATAAATAATAATATTAAATATGTGTAAAAATATTAAATATTATTATAATTATAAATAAAAAAGGTATTATTATTATTAATAATAATAATAATAATAATAATAATAATAATACTGCAGTTCATAGAACATCACTATAATACTATTGAACTGTAAGGTATTTCACAATAATAATAATTTGTATCTCAACAATAACAACAACAACAATAATAAATTACTAATTAATATTATAAATTATAAATAAATAAATATTAAAATAAATATTGAAATTATACATAAAAACCTATTATTATTATTATTATTATTATTATTATTATTATTATTATTAACTCTGCGGTTCTTACATATAATAATAATAATAATAATAATAATAATAATAACAATAACACTGCAGTTCTTACATTAAGGGAAACCCTAGTGTAATGTTTAATACATTTTTATGATGTTGATATAAAATATGGAATATATATATATTTTTTTTATCAGCACGGTATGTTTAAATGTTTAAAAGAGATTAAAAAAAAAGATAAAAGTTAGATTGAAAAACTAATCAAAAAGTAACCTTGATTATGTTAGTAGCTACATTTTGTTATCATGTAATCTGTAAACAGTTATTGACTCCAATTTGTAAGTAATCCACAGAGATCAACCGAATAACTGTGAATTAAACAGCGAAAGATTAAATGATTCGTAAAAATGTGTGCTTTAGTACAGTTGTCTGTACATAATTTATTTTTGATTTTAGATGCAGATATTGCATGTTTTAATGTCTTTGCACACATAAGTGTGACAGAACCGCACTTTATACAATATGCACATTAATAATTATGAGATCACATTGGTTTTTGGACACATCCAGAGCAATTTTAGCATGGCTACAAAGGCCAAGTTCATCTACAACTGTATCCAGCTTGACCTAGTAACCAACCAGCAATACCTATCTAAAACGATCAATAAAGTCAGTTCAATCATCACTATGTAGGCAGCAGACAGCAAGGCAGCTTCTCTAGGTTTTAGAATAGCACTAATGGTTGTATTTATATGGACAAAACATTGATAAGAATAAAAAACCAGCTCATTATATAAACCTGTTTGGATGCAAATCAATAAACGGGCAACGCAAGAAAAACATGTTTACGTGCGATTTCAAAATTATCGAATTTTTCTCCAGTCTTGACCTCAGAACAGTTTTAGAGTCAGGCGTGAGCTCGTTGAACAAGCTGACAGAATACTGATAAAGGTGTTTATATGCAAAGAGAAAACGAGGTAACGTGCAGAAATCCAGGTGTCAGTTTTGCTTAAATCATTTACCTTTTTCCCCAAATAAAGATAATGTTAAAGCCATTTACTTGACCTTAGTGTGTTTGCATGCATTACCTTACTCCAGTTACACTTAATAACATAATAATGAAAGATCATGAAAACTGCTTAAGATGGGTTTGTTCACCTGGCAAAGGTCAAACAGTACATGGTTTAAACAAAACACATAACCACCATTCTGGTGATTTACTGTGCACATGTCTATTTCAGAAGTCAACACTGGAGATTAAAAATAAATAAATAAAATAAAATAAATAAAATAAAATAAAATAAAATAAAATAAAATAAAATAAAATAAAATAAAATAAAATAAAATAAAATAAAATAAAATAAAAATTGATTATAAAAATAAAAATAAAAACTGTCTGTTGCAGAAGTCAACACCAGAGATTAAAATAAAATAAAATAAAAATAATAAAGATAACAAATAAGAAATAAAAATAGATTATAAAAACAAAAATAAAACTGTCTGTTTCAGAAATCAACACCAGAAATAAATACAATAAATAAAATTAAATAAAATAAAAATAATAAAGATTAAAAAAATAAAAATAGATTATAAAAATAAAACAAATACACAAATAAAACGCAGTTTTCTGGTTCTAATAGCACTGATAAATGTGCAAACATATATTTGTCAGTTTTAGCATAAACAGTGCAAAACTGTGCATGCAAACGAAACAACCTGAAGCAATCCGAAAATTTCTCTTATGAAGAATAATTAATCATTATATGACAATTGATGCTTCTGACAATAAGCTGTAGTCAAATGCTCAAAAATTGTGTTTTGCGCCAAAAATTTTTGACATAACCTGCTCATATTAACTCGGTGAAAGCTAAGATAGTTGTCTAAATAAGGCTAGAGCATCCATAACACTGCCCACTCAGGTAAGACCTTGACTGCAATGTAATATGTGAATTCTGATGTTGCCTGGTTACTGTGGTCACAGCGCTAGGCAACCCCAGACTAGAGGTAAGTGGATACCACAGCTAATGCCAGATTCATGTGCAGTGATGGATTCCGGTCTGAAGCAGCCAGGTAATTACAAAGACATCTGACCAAACTGTCCAAATCAACCCCTGCTAGAAAATCCAGTCTATGATGACAGCCAAAACATGGTTCTTGCTGGCCCAAGCTGCTCATTAGATGGCTGAACAGTCAAGTCTGTGCACCTTAAGCTGGTTTGGGCTGGTCTGGTGGCTGGTTTTGCTAGTTTGCAGCTAATGACTGTTGTAGACCAGATAGAGGCCAGTTAGCAATAAAATATTATTTATTATTTTATTTTTGCGCACAAAAAAACAAAGCAAAACATATATATATACAAAACATACAAATAGCAACATATAAACAAATAAAAATAGTAAATTATAATACGTACAATTGGCTGCATACACACACACAAAAAATACTAGAATAAAATAATTATTATTAACAATTATATGTGTGTGTGTGCGTATATATATATATATATATATATATATATATAAAACTCTGAGCAACAGGTTTTTTTGTAACTAAAAAAACAAGATCTAGTTATTTATTAACATTATATTATTAATAATCAAAATAAAACAAAATAAAAATAAGAAATAACATAAAAGTAATAAAATGTAATAAAAAATTACATCTAAGAAAAAATCAAATAAAAAAAAACTACAATATAATAAATACATAAAATAATTGCCTGCACACACATACGGACACACACACAAAATACTAAAATAAAATAAAAAAATAAATAAAAATATATAAATAAAAAACAAAATCTATTTATTTATTAACAGTATATTATTAATACACAAATTAAAAAAAAATAATAAACAACATATAAAAAAATAAAACAAAAAAATCTAAAAAGTAAAATTAACATAATAAGATAAATAGTGTCTTTTTAATATTGAATGGCATCTTCATACAGGCAAAAACATAACCCTCACTGTTTGAACACTGTTTCTGAACTTAGCCAATTTAGTTTCCTCTTCTTATTTACTTTTTTTTCCCCCTCTGACTCACCATTCTACTACCACTACAAACCGTAAATGCATCTCTGCTGCACTTTTTTACTGAGGATTGCACTAAGCTGAACCCACACTACAGTCACAGCTAGGTCTAAATTAATCAGGGCACGGGCTCCAAAAAGTCGGAATCATGTGCAGAAGTGTGAAGTGCAGAAGTGTACTGAGACTGCAGACTGCAGAGCTCATTCAGCCCAGTCTGTCAGCACTGGAGAGCTGAGCCTGAGATGAACTCCAGGTCTGGCCGCTGTATTGGTAAATGACAGAGACAGGTTGAGCAGCTTATTGCGTGTTTCTGGTGCTAGTCTGAGTAAATGCTTGTTTATCTACTCCATGCTGCACGCAGATGTGTTTGTTGCCGTCAGGCGACGGCAAAACTGTCTGATGGCTTTCATCAGATCTCATCCACCCAACACGCACGCACATGCGAGCACGGCAAAATATCACACAGCTTGAACAATTGTGCATTCCACACAAACTCTGTTATCACACTACTCTCAGCACGACAGAGAGAAACACGGAACATCCTCCAATCAACAAGAAAGACTCTGGGGAAAAAATAACCCAACCCGTGTACCAGCTGTTCATGTTGAGTCACAGCAGACATGCCTGTTCTCATTTACCAGATCTGGATTAATGCGGCAATTCAGATTTTAAGGTCAAATCAGAGGAAATTATGAACGAATATGCTTGTATGACAGTGAGTGAGTGTTGGCCATTTGCGTGTAGTTTATTATTAGTGTTTGAGAGTCATGCTTGCTCATGAAAAAAACCCTGCAATGATGCTTAGCTATGAATAAATAAATAAATCCAGCAAGCAAGCACTTGATGCCACAACATAAAAAGTGTGGTAGAATATTTTAGGTATAAAAAAAACAAAACAAAACATAAATTACAAAATTATACAAGTAAACAAAAAACTACTTACTTTTTTTGAAAAATTACTTACAAATTACAAAAAAAAAAAAAGGGTGTTTCACAAACTGAGGAAAATACTAATATATAAAGCGCCATAGTAACACACAACACTCAAATAATGCCATATACATTCATTTAACAATAAAAGATGTAGCATAAAACCCTAACTGATAAGAAAGAAAAATAAGACTAAACATAGTTATTTCAATGAAAAACCCTCAAATGTGAAGTGTTATTACACAGGGAATTCTGGGAATGTCAATTTATGATTATTTACGAAATTTTAGGATTATTATTATTTTTTTTTTTTTTCAAATAATTTTTATTGTAAATTTACATGAAATGTCCACTTAGATCTATTAAAGTTTTCCGTATAGAGCACAGGAACTTACCGTAACCCGATTAAAGGAGAAGTCCACTTCCAGAACAACAATTTACAAATAATTTATTCACCCCCTTGTCATCCAAGATGTTCATGTATTTCTGTCCTCAGTCGTGAAGAAATTATGGTTTTTGAGGAAAACACTTTAGGATTTTTCTGCATATAACGGACTTCATTGGTGCCCGATTTTGAACTTCCAAAATGCAGTTTAAATGCAGCTTCAAAGGGCTCCAAATGATCCCAGCCAAAGAAGGGTCTTATCTAGCGAAACAATTGGTCTTTTTTTTTTTTTTCGAAAATTACAAATTTGTATACTTTTTAAGCACAAAAGCTCATGTAGCACAGGCTCTGGGATGCTCAACATCCTATTAGGTTCTGTACTGGAATTTGTTCACCTGTTCCGATTCGTTCATTCATCTTATGGGGCTGTCACATGATAAACAAACGACTCGAACCTGAAAACTTGTCAGATAAGAGGTGAGGTGAGCTAATCAGAGACTAAAGACTAAAGGTAAACCATGAATTAATCTTCTCTGTTTCATACAGCATTATAGTTTTGTCTTGTTTGTAGTGTGATCAACGTTTGTGTAAGCAGTAGATGTATTAGGGAAGTAAGATGTAACATTTAAATTATATTTTGCTAAAATGAATGAAATGACTCGAAAAAAGATTCGTTCATTTTGCTGAACGAGACTCAGAGGTCAGAGTCAGTAAAATGATCCGAACTTCCCATCACTACTACAAATCACGTCTAAGTTCATCGTCTGTGTACTGATTACAGGGAAAAACTTCAATAGTACGTAGCGTCATAAACGTGCATCACAGAGCCTGTGCTACATGAGCTTTTGTGCTTAAAAAGTATAAAAAATTTTATTTTCCGAAAAAAAAAACAAAAAAAAAACGATCGTTTTGCTAGATAAGAGCTAGTTTTTGCTACTTTAGAGCCCTTTGAAGCTGCATTTAAATTACATTTTGGAAGTTCAAAATCGGGGCACCAATGAAGTCCATTATATGGAGAAAAATACTGAAATGCTTTCCTCAAAAACCATAATTTCTTCACGACTGAAGACAGAAAGACATGAACATCTTGGATGACAAGGGGGTGAGTACATTATTTGTGAATTGTTGTTCTGGAAGTGGACTTCTCCTTTAATATAAAAAAATACTTTGTTTATTTGTTTGTTTGATGTTAACATTTACCTAACATTTTTAGTCTTTTGCCAGTAAAAATACAAACATTTTTTACAGTTTAAGGCATTGTGGGTGGTATATAAATTAATAGAAGCTGTGGATGCCAGAACTTTACCATAAAAAGTGTGGTAGGAATAGTTTAGGTTAAAACAAACAAACAAACAAACAAATAAATGTAATTATGTAAATGACAAAATTATACAAGTAAACAAAAACTACTTACAAAATTACAAATAAATAAATAAACAAATAAATAAAAGGGACTTTAACATAAAAGGAATAATCATCACAAAAACGCTTTTAAAAAATGAGGAAAATACTAATATAAAACATATACACAGTAACACACAACGCTAAAATAATGGCACAAACATTAATTTAACAATATAAGATTAAACATAAATCCCTAATGTCTCAACAGATTAGAAAAAAATAAGAATAAACGTAGTTATTTAAATGAAAAAAAAAAAAAAAAAAAACATTAAATGTGTTACACAGGGAATTCTGGAAATGCCAAGTTACATTTATTCACTAAATTTTAAGATGACTTGTTCTTTTTCACTTCCAAATACTGTTAAATGTAAAATAGTTTTTACTGTAAAATTACATGAAATGTCCCATTAGATCTATTACAGTTTTTCATATAGAGTAAAATTAAAAATAAATAAATAAATAAAAAAATAAATAAATAAATAAACAAATAAATAAAAGTAACACTTACTTAACATATCAAGTCTTTTGTCAGTAAAGTTACAAACTTTTTTTTACAGCTAGGAAGTTGTGGTTGGTTGCTAGATGGTTTCTTACAGGCAAAACTATTGTTGCGTCCGAAATCAAATACTTCCCCACTATACAATATGCGAATAACAGTATGCCAAAAAAGTAGTATGCCCAAATGCAAAGTATTCATAAGACAGTAGGCAAAAATGATCCAGATGACCTACCACTTCTGCCCGGATACTAAAGTGCATGGTAGAGGATTTATGAATAAAAATTCAAATGCAGTACAAACTCAGACAGTACGCAGTTTCAGACGCACCCTGTAAGTCTGATCACACAGAATGTCTGTAGCACAAATAGTTATGCATACAAATTTAATACAGCAGATTAGTGGTTTGTAACCAAGTATGAGCTACATTAACAGTGATGCTTGGTTTAACAAACACCAATTAGCTTACATTATGAGAAATAGATGTGAAAGAAAAGTTCCCATGAGGAAAAGTACACAAAGCATCATCTGACATCTGAATAAATGCAAACATCCCTTCCAAAAAAAGTTGGCAGAATAACAGAGGAAGTAATACAGAACATCCCAGCACTTTTCTGTTCCCTGTGAAGTTCAGAAAACTTCTTAGAAGCAGGAAGTTGCAGCATTGTGCGAGTCAGGTCTGTGTTGCAGAATAAGAAGAAAATGCCATGCGCTTTCCCACAAATTATTGCCGGCACTCCGGTCCGTCGTCATGGTAACCCCCTATCCAGTGGCCACCCTCCCCCATCATTTAATAACTTCTTTCTGATAAGTATTTGGAGGAGGAGGAAACACCTTTTATTGCCATTTATATAATCTATTAAATAAAAAAGCATATTAGATATTTGAGCATGGAGATTATTTGAGCACTTAGGGTTACTGCATGGAATAAAAATCTGCCATCAGCACATTGGCAGCCAAAAAAGAAAGATTTTCCACTGAACGTTTCCATGCAATGATGAAATGGGCCTCGCAAAAATGGCAAGATGCACTAAAATAGACCATCAATCTCCTTTATGTATACACGCACACACACACATGCTCGGTCGGGTGTAGATAAGAACAGATTGTAACTGTAATACACATATAAGCCTCATGTTTATCTTTCTCTCATGCACTCATATGCACACTCATACACAAACTTCTTAGGGTGAATCAGAGTCTCCCAGTTTCCATGGCAACTGTCACAGAAACAGTTTTGGAAGCAGAGCGGTGTTCCGAAAGCGAAGAGTGCCACCCGACGACACAACCGTGCTGAGTCACGCTCTTGGCCCCGCCCACTGAAACCTGACACCATGTGACGATCCATCATCAACGTCACACTCAAACGTCCACGAATAAACACTGTGTGGATTTTCTAGTCTGTGTGATGTGTGAAGTGAATATTTGTTCAAATTTTACTCGCCCTCAGGCCTTCCAATATGAGTTTGTTTCTTCATCTGAACAGATTTGGAGAAATGTAGCATTTCATCACTTGCTCACCAATGGATGTGAATGGGTGCCGTCAGAATGAGAGTCCATACAGCTGTATAAAAACATCCACAAGTAATCCACACAAATCCCAGTCCATCAATTAACATCTTGTGAAGTGAAAAGCTGTGTGTTCATTTGTAAGAAACAAATCCATTATTAAGATGTTTTAACTTTAAACCATCACTTCTTGCCAAAATTCAAATCTATAATCCATAATCATGTTTCCTCCAGTG
>CM070024.1:3295665-3318165 GCA_036247105.1 Cirrhinus mrigala | reverse complement strand
AAAATTATAAATAAAAGAGTACTGGAGTATGTTTTACATGAAAATACTACTTCAGTCTTTACTTACTTGTGTTACTTGTCGTTTTAAATGTACTAATAATTTTTGAGTGGAAACTGTACACCAAGTCTTTTTCAGTGTAGAATAGAATAGAATAGAATAGAAATTAAATTAATAAATAAATGAGTACTTGAGTATGTTTTACAAGAAAATACTAATTCAGTTTTTACTTTAAAATTTCATGTTTAATTCACTGTTACTTGTCGTTTCTTAGTAATAACTTTTCTAGTAATTTTTGAGTGGAAACTGTATACCAAGTATTTTTTCAGTGTAGAATAGAATAGAATAGAATAGAATAGAAATTTAAAAAATAAATATATAAATGAGTACTTGAGTATGTTTTACATGAAAATATTCTTAATTTCAAAATTTCATGTTTAATTCACAGTGTTACTTGTTTTAATTTGTAAAATTTACTAGTAATTTTTGAGTGGAAACTGTACGCCAAGTCTTTTTCAGTGAAGAATAGAATAGAATAGAATAGAATAGAAAGTACTTGAGTATGTTTTACAAGAAAATACTACTTCAGTTTTTACTTCAAAATTTCATGTTTAATTCACTGTTACTTGTCGTGTCTTAGTAATAATTTGTTAAACTTTACTAGTAATTTTTGAGTGGAAACTGTACACTAGGTATTTTTTCAGTGTAGAATAGAATAGAATAGAATAGAACAATTTGATGCCATGCACTTGTTATTATGAAAGTCAACATTACCTAATGCTTTAGATAATTTACTTACTTGTAAAAACAAACAAACAAAACTGTTTATGGTCTTATTGTGAAGAATTAACAATAAGAAAAGAAGAATGTAATGTAATGTTTGATCAAAATATACTAATTCTGTCTCTTAAACAAATTCCCTTTTAGGTAAAAATGAAATAAAGTAGAATAAAATTAAAAACAAACAAACAAATAAATAAAGATAAGGAAGATAAAGCTATATATTTTTAAAAAATCTGATGCCACTAACTTTGCAAATTTTGGCAAATCCAGTAATTACCTCATCCTTAAAATTTCAGCGTAGCAAATTTAATATATATCGTAAGCACGACTTTACAGACGGACTGTACAAAACCCTGTGTGCTCTGACTCTAGCCAGACAGTGAACATGACGTGCCAAGACTACGAAAACAACAATAGATAAAACAGAATACTTTTTAAGACAATTTCCATTTTTATTCCCAAAACTACCCAGGCCACCCAAACTAACCGCATCTGCAAAACAGTACATTGCATTTCCATATCAGCATGCTGTAAACAGCATCTTGTACAAAATGAGGTTAACATAATCTTGCGCTGGCCTTACACACAGCCGAATGAGGTGTATTATTTTTAACTGGCAGAAACACAATTGTGAACTAGAGCTAAAGTGACCCAGTCCTCTGGGTGAGACCCTGACAATCTGATCCATGTTCTCCAATAAACCCCTGGAAGTCGCAGGAAAGCGAGAGGTTTGATTCACGCTCCTGTGCGCGCTGAGATAAACTGCACTTGCTCATAATGTCTCATTATTTTGGAGCTTTTTTTACTCCCGTGTGACGCCGCCGAGAGCAAAAGCTGACATTTGTAACGCAGCTTTATTTATTCTTCATTTGTTTGTCTGCTCTCGTCTCACAAGGGACGTTTGATGTGAATTGGGGGTAGAGAGTACCAGTGCCGTAAATGGAGGATATGAATGTGCAGGTAGAGGAACTCAGGGAATTCTGGAACCTACTGAATTCAATAGGCACCAGAGTTACAATATACTGAGAGACTCTGATTAGTAGGATTAATCTGGGATCTGCATTTGGAATTACATTTCCCCTCGAGACACCTGACTGTCTTGTGCACTTGTAAATGTAGGTTTAAATTATGCCGCTCTATGTCAAAATATTTACTATTTTATTGCTCACCTGATTAAGATGTTTATTAAAGTGAGTCAATTTCATTTCTTTTTTATGTTCTCTGTCCACCATTCTAAATGTGCAAAATGTGTAATATAAATAATGAAATGTGTTTAACCATTTATCTTTAATGAATAAAGTATTAGTCACACAGACAATTTTAATAATAGATAACATTAAGATAAATAGAATAAAATACCTATTTGTTATACGACCTGGGCAATAAATTTAAGTTAAGTCAACATAAAATCATAATTGAAGTCATCTACTTTAAAACAAGTTCTTATTGTGAGCAATTCATTAGTGCATATTATTCTAGTGGAAAAAAAATGTTTATTATGTTTGATTTAAATGTAGCAATTCTGTCTGTGAAATAACCTTCCTTTTTTTTGACCATCAAGGCTGCAAAATAAAATAAAATAAAATAATAAAATAAAATATTAAATTAATATTAAAAAGAAATGAAAAATAAAAATAAATAATAAAATTAAATTAAAAATAAAAATAAAATGATTACATTAAAAATTAAATTTAGTGAAAATGACATATTAATGAAATGAAATATTAAATTAAATTAAAAAGAAATGAAAAATACAACAAAATTTAAAATAAAATAATAAATTACAAACTAAATTAATTTTTTTAATTTAAAAATTAAATTAAAAAGAATTTTAAAAAATAAAAGAAATTACATTAAAAATGCATTTGAAATATTGAAATTGAAATAAAAATAAATTATTAAATTAAAACAGAAACAAAAAATAATTAAATAATAAAAATATTAACTAATAAAAAATAATAAATAGATTAAACATTTTATTAAATTAAAAATACATTAAAAATTAAATTGAAATATTGAAATAAAAATAAATATGAAATATTCAATTAAATTAAAAAAGAAATGAAAAATAAAAATAAATAAATTTAAATTAAAAATAAAATGAAAATGAAAAATAAATAAAATAAAATTGAATACAATTTAAAAATGACATAAAATGATTACATTAAAATGAAACTGAAATATTGAAATTAAAAAATAAATAAATAAATAAATGAAAAATACAAAAAAAAAATTTAAAAAAATTAAAAAATTAAACTACATTTTAAAAAATACAATTTAAAAAAATTAATTAAATGTTAAAAATAAAATAAAATAATTACATTAAAAATCTATTTTAAATATTGAAATTGAAATAAAACTTAAATACTGAATTAAAACAGAAACAAAAAAGTAAAAACAAAAATAAATAATATAATACATTTAAAATAAATTAAATTAAATGACATTAAAATCTATATTTGAAAAAGTAGTATTACCACTGGCATATATGGAGAAGCTCTCGAGAGATAACATGGCGTTCAACCTCCACATCCCAGTCACCATGTGATATAAATAGACTCATATTTATATTAATATGATTCCTGGGACAACATTTTCATTCTTTCTTCAACTGACTGCAATTCAGGACCAGCTTTATTCTGCTATGAAATTCCCACTTCTTTTCGACCAAAAGAGGATCTAAATGTCACAGATTGACCTGCTGGCTCAATACAAAGACTAAAAACCTCAAAGATTTGCAGTGTTGCAGGAGTTGATGGTATATTTTAACATTTGGAATGTACTATTATTTGTCACTTGTCATTTATTATTTATATTAAAAAAGACCAAGTGACATCATCCAAAGGCATTTTATGCTCTTTCCTCTCACATAGCGCACCAATTACACAGTTACTGCAACACGCTCTGATGACGCTGATGAGCAGTTTCGCAACATTTCAGCAAAATCTTTTCAGCCTTACATGTAGACAAGATGTTTCTCCAGAGCTCAGTTTGTGTCGTTGTAATTGCTGCCATTTGCACACACACGCTCAGAGTTTTAGTGCAACATTAGCGTCGTCCTCGAGAGGAGCCACAGCAATAAAAGCTGCACCGCAAGCCCACGATGTAGTTATAACACCGCCGAAAGAAGAAATCAATCACGGCGGCCCGCCAAACAACCATATTTAACTCTGGCTGAAATGTGACTGTGACTCTGAGCATGATGGGATTACAACCGCACCCGGTGTCTCTAACCAAATTTCCATCCGGTTTGGCATCGATTTCACCGGCGGGGCCGGCGAGAAGCCGTGCCCGGAATAGTCCGAGGAGATTATCAGAAAAGAGTGTCCGCGTTTCCCAAAGAGTGTTGGGAGTATCAATACCCAGCTGAGATATGTGTACGTTCGAGTGTATTTGTTTGCGTTGGTGTGTTCGTTTCTGTTCACTAATGCAATTGTAGCAGCTGTTTCTCAACTTGTCTCAAGCGCTTTATTCAACCTAAACCAATAGCTTTCAGAGTAATCACATTTCTCCTTTAACTCTTTCGCCTATTTCTCGACCGCTCAACTGCTTAACGTCACAACGTCTTGCAAAACTGATGCGCTCCATTCCTCTAAAGTCATTTCATAGTCCCTGTTGCAATAAAAATACACTAGTAAATTTCGTCTGAATCAATCTAAATGGCATTATGCGCTCCCATTAAGGAGAAAAAAAAAAATTCAGCATAAATGATGATAACAGAAGCGTCGGCTTGAGATTTTGCTGATAATTGTGCTTTTGTGATTGATAGGACAATTTAGGTTTACAGAGCATGAGAGGTTATAGACATAAAAACTCCTGGCCTGCCAGGAAGCTCCATCATGCTTCTGACAGGAGCTCCCCTGCCTTTGTACCTATATATACTAAATATAAAATAACAGCCGCAAGCAACTTTTGTGATATTCCGAGCAGCCTCGTTCTAAATAAGAATTGCAGTCATATATGTTCAGAAGCTAAGAGAGCGATATGTTGGGTGTTCGTTTTCTAAGCGCAAGGCTTTTTGTTAAACGTCCCCTGAGGAACATCAAATCACTCCCTGAGGCCAATCGGCATGAAAATTTATAGCACACATTGGTTTACAGTCTATATTACGGCCTATACCATGGTTAAGCAAAGAAACAAGTGCGAATTGATGTTAGATAGGACTCATTTAGCTACAAATAGGAGAACGTTTTAGTCTGAGGTACCCATATATTCAGAGTCTGAATGCCACATTATGTTCTTTTATGTATAAAAGCTATAAAAAATGTAAACTGTAAATAATTCCAGCTGTAATCAGTGGAAAAAAGTTATGAAACAAATATTATGAGCGGAGATGGCAAGGTTAAAACTCAAGAAATTGATCAAAAGTGACATAAAAGACATTTTTTTTAATGGTGCAAATATATTTGTATTTCAAATAAAGTAAATAAATTATAAATAAACATTAACACCAAACACTGATTTGATTAACAGAAAAAAAAATAAATAATATATATATATATATATATATATATATATATATATATATATATATATATATATATATATATTAGTCATTGAAAACCATTTAGCCATATCTTTTTCACATGCATGGGAGTAAAAAAAGGCTAAAAAAAAAAAAAGCATTCATTCATATTCAAGTTTATTTATTTATTTACTTACTTAAAAGTTAAATATCAATTATTAAAACACTCATTTAAAATAACTGAAATCATTATTTATTTTATTAATGCCTTTTGTTTTACATTTGAAATATTTATTTTTAAAATGAATAAATAAAATAAATATGCATTTATTTATTTAATTGAAATATCAATTATTAAAATACTAATTTTAAATAATTAATAGCATTATTTTCATATTAATGCCTTTTTAACTTTTAAAATATTTCTATTTAAAATAAATTATATATCATTTATAAATAAACATGTATTTTTACACAAAGCATTGGTTTGATTTGGTTAATATAAAATAAATATTAATAATTGTTATAAAGTGATACATTTACTTTTTCACACATGATTAAAAAAGCTCCATAAATAAATAAATGGAAAAATAAATAAAGCATTTATTTATTTAAGTGAAAGATCAATTATTAAAATACAAATTTTAAGTAATTACTAGACTTATTTTCATATTAATGCCTTTTCTTTAACTTTTGAAATATTTATATTTAAAATAAATTATATATAAATTATAAATAAACATATTTTCACACCAAACATTGGTTTTATTTAGGTAATAAAAAAATTAGAATAGATGAATAAAACGGATAAACTGATTTATTCATTTATATAACTTAAGTGAAATTGAAAATACTAAGAAAAATAAAATTATTTTATATAGAATTTTTTTTAAATACTTCTATCACACCAAACATTAGTTAATAATATGTATATTTATTTATATAAATTTTTTAAAAAGAAAACATTGATTTCTTAGAACATTTATTTTAGTGACCTTGACATAAGGGTAACTTTACTATTTCCAATACAATAACATTTAATTAGATACTATGGAGCTAATCATACTAAATATACATTCCTGAAACATGCAGGAAGTCAAAAAATAAAGCTTGAATGGCCGGATGTGGAAAACCGTTCTTAAAAAAATAAAAATAAATTGATTCTAGTCCAAACTGCCCTCTTCTCTCAACTTGCGTTGTGATCGGCAGAGACCGAGACATTTGTAATCGATACCCCGTCTCATTTTGAAGTTGCTCCGATCACTATTCAGAAGCTCCTTATTGAGAAACGTTATCAATAAAGGCTCCCGCTATCACAGACACGAGCACAAAGGTCAAGACCCGAGCCTCAGATAACTCAATCCACTGATTTTCTGTCCTCACTCGATGGAATTGGGTTCAACTGTGGCAATCAATGTGCTCATGTTGACATTTGCCAGGCTTGCTATTTATTTTCAAAGCAAAACGGATCCATGAAAAACAAAACAAACACCTGATAAAAGGGGAAAAAGTGTTTCCGTGGCTCCATAACCATGGAAGTGACCTTCTGCTGAATTGTCTTCCATACAAACGTTGGCGTGAAGCCGCTCATCAGTTCGGCACTGGGAAACAAAGGCAGCTGTGACTCTGCTGTAATTACTGCACAAAGGATCTTCATGCAGAGCCATCGATCAGCTGTTTTCCAGCCCTCTCGATCCTCCTTTAATCTCATCTTCATTCATCTTTCTTTTTTTAAGTGGTGGAATCGCACTGACTTAAGATACGGAGAATCCCTCTCACGCTAAATCCTGCCTGCTTCTGTTTGTTCATCATTTCGGGACGCTTCGTCTGTCCTGTATTCCGTGACCCACTTCTAAATCTATTAGACAAACACTCTTAAGAATTAAGGTTTTTCAATGGTCCTTCCTCTTCTTATCATATACCACTATTGGCTACATGTGTTTCTTGAGATCAGTCATTAAAATTCTTCAGAGATCTAAAACATTCTTGACATTATATTATATAGTCTACAGATCAGTATTTTTTTTTTCTCACCAAATTATTATTTTTTTTTTTTAAATATATATAAACAAAAATAAAATAAATGTAACATACACAGAATATTATTAGAAATATATGTTTTTTATTAGAAGTATATTATTATATACTTTTTATTTTATTAGAAATTATTAGAAATATATATTTTTTACATTTTTTTTATAAAAACATGTTTTTATTTATTTATTTATTTACTGATTGATTGATTGATTTTTCTCTTTGCAATAATATGTATTGGTGCACAGAAACTTGCAACATGAGTCAAAATGAAAATTATACATTACATTATATTATAATATATTGCACAATGTTCCAAAGCAAAATTTATTTGATACTGATTTTATGTATTGTGTAGAATATTTTTTTATTTTGCTGTTGCTGTTGTTTGTTTGTTTGCTTACTGTTCTCTTTGCAATAACATACATTGATGCACAGAAACTTCCATTTACAAGATATTATATTCTGTTATACTATATTATACATTTTGTAATTTATTTTCTATTAATGTTATTTTTTTCTATTAACATAGTATAGTCATATTTTAAATAAATAAATATATATTTTACATCTATAGAATATTATAAGAAAATGGAGAGAAAAAAAGTTTTCATTTATTAATTAATGTTTTTATTTATTTGTTTATTTATTTATTTGCTACATGTTACAACTTGAAAATACCAAATAAAAATAACTCAAAATGACAAAAATTTTCACATTTTCTGTTAAAATTTGCATTTACAGGATATTATATTATATTATATTATACATGTTGTTCCAAAGCAAAATGAATTATATATAACTTTTTTAATTATTTTTTTTAAATATTTATATATTTAATAATTAGTAAATGTATTTATTTATTTACTTACCTGCAGTTCTCTTTGCAATAACATGCACTGATGCACAGAAACTTGCAACATGAGTCAAAATCATAAAAATTATCTTTTTTTTTAAACTTACATTTACAGGATATTATATTCTATTATACTATACTATAATTTTTTTTTAATTATTGTTAAAAATTATGTTAGATTTTTATATTAATATGCTATATTTTAAATATATATATATATATATATATATATATATATATATATATATATATATATATATATATATATACATACAAACATTTTACATATACAGAATATTGTAAGAAAATAGAAAGAAATTTTAATGTTATATTTTTATATTAATTTATTTTTATACATTATCTGTCTATCTGTCTATCTATCTATTTATCTATCTATGCAATAAAATGCACTGATGTACAGAAAAAGTACTATCAGGTCTCAAATACAGTTTGAAGAGCGCATCCTCTGTATGTTAACGTATTTTTCCGTATATGACTGTGTGAAAGCAGCAGTTGTGCTTCCTTCGAGCGATTCGTCTGTTGTTGGCAGACACCTGTTCAGAACACACCTGCTGAAATAGCCACAAATGTGCGAGCGCACCTGTCCAGATCCACACGAGCCAAGATCCGTTCATCACATTAATAAGTGCATTGTGATTTGTGACTTCATTTCCAAAGTGTCCCACCATCATCAGCACCCGGCGGCCCCTCGGGGATCCTGCAGTGTGTCATTACAAACCGTTAGTTCAGACCTCTGACTTCTCAAGGCTGCATTTCCTGGGATCATAAATCGCTCTGTCACAGACGCACACTACACATAAGTAATGACTGCATCATCTGGATTTATCCTTCACTCCTATCAGCTGCAAAACAAGGCTGGGCTCAAACTAATAAGATTTCAGCACTGCTCGTGACTCAATCATACTGTAGGCATTTCAACGTAATGGACAAAATTTAAGGAAGAAGCTATTTGCTTATCTCATGGTGTGAAAAGATGTGACTAACAGTTTTCTTGATAGTGAAACCATCACAGTAAAAACAGAAATATTGTGAAATATTATTACAATTTAAAAGAACCGTTCTCTATTTGAACCCACTGCAAAATGTAATTTATTCCTGTGATGCAAATTGTTTTTCATTAACTTCACCTGTATAAAACACTTCAAATAGAAGGATATGTAGTGAAAGTTTTAACAGAAAAGTGTCATATTCTACTTTCACATACTTTACCCATAAAAGTATAATTTTAATTAAAATCACTGCTTTGGAAGTTGCCTATGAAAGCATTTGCTTAACCTAAATGTAAATCTAATATGGGAAAGAAGAGTGCCAAAGTAATCAGTTCTTTTCTTTGCCCAAAAACCTGTTTGTAGAGAGAGGAAAGAGAAGGTTTTCGGAGCCAGGTGCGTGGCAGATTCCCACAACCTGGCCAAAACCTACACAACATTGGCTGGTAGCACCAAACAGCTGCTTATTTCCGCACTCACTCATTTGTAGCATCAGACTCATAATCAAAAATCCGCCATACAGTCTGTTAAGCTCAGAAACATAAACCATTTGCCATCCATAATCAGTGTGACCAAACTACATTATAAAAAGATTTTTCAATTTGTAATATTTCTGTTTTCCTGCAGTACTTCAGAATTCCATGTTGTGTAATTTTACTTATGAGTAAAATTTGTTCCTACGCTATTTTTTCCCCAGTGTATAATACTAGTGAAAATAACTCAAATAAATAGGAGTTTGCAAAAGACAAAGAAATTAAATATTAAATGCAAGCTGCAATTGAAACAAAAAAAAAAAGTGGAATTACAGGGAAAATGTTTGTCACATTGTTTTTATAAATCAATACAATATATTCTACATGTATTTTGATTTGATTAATCACCCAATTTTCAACAGTTGATTGTGTACATTTTGTGACAAATTAATAAATTTATGATTTAACACTTTTTTGAAATTTACTAGCAATTTATGTCTGAAAATTGTTGATACACTATTGGATCCAAAAAAATGTACCAACAACTAAAATTAGCAGTGAAATAGTATGAAAATAACTCAGATAAATAATAGTTTGCAAAGAAAAAGAAAGAAAGAAAGAAAGAAAGAAAGAAAGAAAGAAAGAAAGAAAGAAAGAAAGAAAGAAAGAAAGAAAAATAATTGGAACTGGAGGTGCAATTACAGGGGGGAAAAGTTTGTTTTTGATATTGCTTTTATTAATCAGTGCAATATATTCTCTATATATTCTGATTTGATTAATCTCCCAATTTGCAACATCTGACTATGTACATTTCATCACGAATGAAATTTAAAACAATTTAACAATTTGATTTAAGTTTTAACAATGTAAGAATCTACAAGAGGAACTTTTAAATTTGAAATCTGAATTTGAATTTTAAGAACCTTTTAAACTTAGAATCTTTAAATTTGAAGTTAAGTTCAATGAGTAACTTTTCTTGCATGGAAATTTACTAGCAATTTATGTGTGAAAATTGTTGCTATATTACAGTTTTTCATTATATAAAGTGTAATGGATGATAAAAAAATAATCAATCTAAAAAGAATATATATATATATATATATATATATATATATATATATATATATATATATATATATATATATATATATATATATATAAAAATAATAAAAATAATGCTAAAAAAGAAATACATATATATGTATTTCTAACACACGCACGCACACACACACACACACACACACACACATATATATATATATATATATATATATATATATATATATATATATATATATATATATATTCCAGCAACTAAAATTAGCAGTAAAATAGTACCAAAAAAAAAAAAAAAGAAAAGTAAATAAAGAAAAGAAAATAAAAAATAAAGAAATATTGAATGCGAATGTGAATGAAGATACAAAAGGAAAGAAAGAAAGTTGAATGGAATTTGGAATTTGAAGGGGGGGGGGGGGGGGGGGGGGTATATTATTCTGCTTTAATTAATCTCCCAAATTCCAACATCTGATTATGTCACTTTTGTAATGAATAAATAATTTTTAAAATACTTTTTTTTTTTTTTTTTTTTTTTTAATTATATAAGTTTTAACCATGTAAGAATCTTCTTATTCTTGACAGTCTTGACCCAGGACCACAAAACCAGTCATAAGGGTCAATTTTTTGAAACAATATTAATTTATACAATATTTGGTAGGACAATATTTGCCATTGATACAACTGTTTGAAAATCTGGAATCTGAGGGTGCAAAAAATCACCTTTAAAGTTGTCCAAATTAAGTTCTTAGCAATGCATATTACCAATCAAAAATTAAGTTTTGATATATTTACGGTAGGAAATCTACAAAATATCTTTATGGAACATGATCTTTACTTAATATCCTAATAATTTTTGGGATAAAAGCAAAACTGATCATTTTAACCCATACAATGCATTTTTGGCTATTGCTACAAATATACCTATGCTACTTTGGTCCAGGGTCACATTATTTTATGTAAATACCCTGAAAAAAATCTTCCACCGTTAAAATGAAAAATATGCATCGGGATATATAAATCTAATCTGTTAACATTACTTACTGTTTACAAAAACATGCTCAAAAACAAAATAATTCCTAACTTGTGATACCAACATCAGCCACTAGGGGAGTCCATTAGAACAACACCATCTCATTAACTTAACTCAACTCAACCCCTTTCCTAATGCCAGAAAACTCCCAGCATAATTCAGGCGGTGGGTTTATGTGTCCAGATTGCAGCCCGTCTGAAAGCACGGTTGCGCCGTGGCCCTGAGGCTGAGCTACTCAACTTGAGGCTGGATCACGCTTTCTTAAACAACGAAAAAACACATTATTGGGTCAATGCCCTGTAAACCCAGGTATTTACCTTGGCAGCTTCATTCGGCGCCTGAGGACAAACAAAAGTAGGCCACTAAATAGCCTTATCCTTATTCTGCTGCTTTCCATCTCATTCACTCCCACTTACTTTCTCCCTCTCTCGCTTTCTTCAAGAGTTTAAGTACGATCCTCTCTCAAAGGACTCACTTAACCTCTCAGAAGACCTTTCATTAAAATTTAAAGGCCACTCAGAGAAGGTCACTGCTCTGTTGGCCAGATTAAGAGCTGTGAAGACAGAGAACATTAGTTTGAATATGTCTGTTCGTCATCACCGAAGCCATCTCTCTCTCTCCCTCTCTCCCTCTCTCTCTGCTGTTGCCACAGCAATTAGACGCCCGCTGGACTTTAAGGTAGGCGATGGTACAACCTGTAATAATTATATGTCTATCACTTTGTTTCTCATCCCTACTTGCTTAGAATATCACACCAACATGTTTCTAGAATGTGTTTAATGAACAAGAGTTTTATTCTTTGTGCTGAAACACCAGCTGCACTAAATATATGAGGACGCTACAGATTTTCAAGTACTGTACAGTGGGCCTTTTGACTTAGGAGTTTGATTTGTTTTAATAGAATGAATTTAAGAATAAAGAGCTGTACCAATTATCCGACTGAAAGGTGGAATGCAATATCAATTGTTGCGACTGAGCTGAGGTCAATAGTGAAAACTATTACAAAGACAAAAAAGCCACAAAAAAGGTAGTTTTGCAAAATAATTAAAATCAAATTACTGTAGTATAATACGTTCCTCATTATGATGGCCTCCAAAAAATTGTTTTTTGAGAACAGCTCATATTTTTGCATCTTTTGCAATATAGACATTTTGCAAAGACGGAGCAGACAAGCAACAAGCGAAGTGCTGCTGTATGTGTGTAACCAAGTTTTGTTGGTAAATCCAATGGAACAGAAACATAAATAAAATAGTGAAACTGGCATATAAACACAAATACAAATACAAATACGACAAAAATTAAAATAAATAATTTAATATTTTAATTGTTAATTAACATTTATTAAAAACTCAAATTTAGATTAATCAAAGAAACTATTAAATAAATAAATAAATACGCATTTATTATTTAATATTACAATTACTAATTATATGGATTAAAAAATATAAAATAATAAAAATATTTAAAAATAAATATTAAAGAAAAATAATTAATAAGTAATATTTAATTAAAACTAAGATTTGAACCATACATTAAAAGAATAAAGCCTACTTTCTTATAGTGAACTGCTTTTGAAGTAGTATAACTTATATTTTATACAATTAATTTCACATTGCCGCTTTTCACCACAGTAACAGCCTTTGCCAAGCAGCTCGTGTTGTTTGCATCTCAGTGCATCCACAACATGACGCGAGTGTTTTTTCAGCGTGTTGTTTTGGTAAGAAAACTTACAAGATAAAAAACAAGCAAAAACTTTTAAGCTAGCATCTTTTTCTCCCAAGTCATTATCTTGTTACAGCGGTAAAGGCTGTAAATGTATCGCAGTTGGAAGTCAAATAATTAAAAGTTAAAAGAGCCCTCGGTAAGGAGGCGGATTCGAACTCAGGTTTGGACAAAGCAGTGAAACCAAATGCGAAAACAGCCTTAGTCCATATAGTGCTGATATGCAAATTGTAAAGCCAAACTTTAACTAATCCTCCACTGAAAGCACAGACTAACAGTCTCTCGTAAAGCCACCGGCTCCGTCCACAACTCATTTATCTTTACACAAATGAACCTCCCATATCTGATGAGAGCAGCGCATCAATAATTCACCTATACATCTGATCCTCTCACCAGATTAACGATCCCGCCGGGCCTGTGTTCCCAATCCTGTCGTTTGCGTGATTCGTAAAATAATGCATCCCATCAAGCTTACAGCAAAAGTCCTGAATACTCAACATGCTGTAAAATTTGAGCACCTGTTCACCAATTAGTCAGACCAGATTAGGCAACAAAAATCCTTTTCAGATCGCTGACCTTCTAGGTTTAATCGACACCGCTGGTTGACCTTTCAAGTACTGTTCGCTGCCCTATTAATACCCAGACTTTCATTCAACAGCCTGTTCACCGAAGCCTTTGTTTCTCTAGTGGTCCTGCCAGCCACTTTACTCGGCGCCATTGTGATCAATACTGGCCTTTATCTGTTCTGAAGACCTTGTACAGTAAGTGCTTGAAGTAAAGAAAAGATGAGATAGCATAGAGATCAGCAAATAGCGAAATTACGTGTGAATCCGCAGGGCGAGGAAAAACGTTAGCGTGAGGAGTTAAAGAGGTTGGCACAAAGACGCTAAGTGTTAATTAGTTATTGATCCAATTTAGCCGATGATTTCCTATCTGGTGTGAGAAAGAGACGTTTGGGTCTCAGAGTAATACAGTGTTTTTCGATATTACTGACTTAGTTTCTATGCAGGCTCGACTCCAAATGCAAAATGCGACAGCGGGAGTTCAGAGACACCCAAACAAATGGGATTCGATGTGTCTGAACTCTTGGTACACTGAGAAATATGATTTTTTTTTTTAATCTAAGTTGTAAATAAAAGATTATCGCAGTAGTTTTACTAAATACTATTTCAGTGTTTCTACTTCAAAATTTCACATTTATGTAAATGTGTCAACTGAAATAAATACTAAAATGACTAACTAGAAAAAAAATTACTTTAACAAACTGTAATAATACAAATGTAATTTAAAAAGTACTTGAAATTGCTAATCTCCAAACAATTTAAAAGACAGCTATATTTATATAAAGATGTGTTAAATATTAGTTGGAAAATATATAGTTTTTAATGTTACATTATTATTTTTTCTAATCACTATAGTACTTTATTTATTTATTATTTGGTTGCTTGTTTAATTGATGAAATAAAAATTGCATTCATCTGTTCTTTCCCTATTGTGACATCTGAGCGAACTCTTAGAATTTTAGAATTAGAAAAGGATAGAATTTTTGTCCTTTAGGAACTGATAGGATTGTTGTCATAATCCATGACATAATAATATGTCATAATAATGTCATAATAATAAATAGTGCAATATTCTATTTAAAAAAAATAACTGTTATTTATTTATTTATTTATTTATTTATTATGACACAATAATAAATAGTGCAATAATCTATAAAACCAAAAAAAAAAAAAAAATTGTTATTTATTTATTTATTTGTGTGTGTTTGTTTGTTTATTTATTTATTTGATTAAATACAAATACAAATGACACCGCTTTCAATAGGATTTTTGTACTTTAGGAACTGATAGGATTGTTGTCATAATCCATGACATTATAATATGTCATAATAATGTCATAATAATAAACAGTGCTATATTCTATCAAAAATGTTATTTATGTATTTATTTATTTATTAGTTTGTGTAACATTTATTTATTTATTATGACATAATAAATAGTGCGATATTTTATAAAAAAAAAAAAAATTAATTTATTTATTTATTTGTTTATTTGTTTACTTAATTGTAACGCCACTCCAGCAGACGCCACGCATTGCCCTAGCACTGACTGTTACCACTCCCTCTGCTTCTTCTATGGTAACTTCCTGTTTGACAGCCATATAAGGAGGGCCATGCCAAACAGGCCTCTGCAAAGTATTGTTTTGCCGTAGCAGACTCTACCAAGCGTTTTCCTTGTTTCATTGTAGTTTTTTCCATGGTCATTGTTTTGTTTCTTTGCCATAGTTTTTGCCTTGTTTCATTGCCTTGTTTATTTTGTTACTTTGGACTGCTCTCTTGGATTTTGACCTTGGACTGTTTACCCTGTTTTTTGATTGTATCGCTGCCTGCCTCGACCCTCGCCAGTGTTTTGGATTACGCTTTTGTCTTGTCCTTGGATGTACTGTTTGCTGGTGTCCGACCCTGCCTGTTCGACTACGTTGTGTTCCAAAAAAGCTTGCACTTGGATCTATCCAAGCTGTCTATTGAGTCCCCGTTACATTAAGTTTTATTTACGGATTTTTATTTATTTATTTATAAATGTATTTATTTATACATTTTTACACTGTTCTTCTTTACATTTTTCACAGACCTCCTAGGACTCCCCTTGCGGTCCACGTGCCATATGCCATCTATATATTCTTTGATCAAACCTCGACCGTTTAAGTTTAAGAAATCCAAAATCTCATTGCCATCGAACCAAACTGAAATACAATACAGGCCCGAGAGCTTTCTAGACCTTGCTGGGAAGGTCTCTGATATTAATGGCCGTCTGTCACACACTACCTAATAGTGTGTTTAGCAAACGGGAGCACTTTTTATTGCACAAATTGCTGCATTATCTTCTCATCAGCTCACACCCAACCCGCAAAACAAGGAATTCTGGGATGTGCTTAAATCAGTGGGATATATTCCATTTACTGGCAACTCCTGTGAGGGCGGGGACCGCCGTTAATTACTCGTGTTCGCTAAGGCAGTTTTCTCATAGTTGCACTGTCAGAAAAAAGCTCATCACACACAGCTTTTCCACAAGCTGAGGTGAATACTAACATAAAGCAGCTGCATAGTGTCAAATACAAAACACCATCGTGGTCACACATGGGATACTAAAAAGCAATAAACTTAAGATGCATTGTATTCTTTTGTATGCCCTTTATAAGCCATTGCAAAATCCTAATGTTGTTATACTATAGAGAATTATAGGCACAGTGCAATCCCTTCTATAAATAGTAAGAAAAGCATGACTCATTGAGCAGGATTTTATTGCCCGTAGGCATGTCAAATTGCATAAGAAAGGCAGACAGGCTGAGGTTTAATAACTGCTATTAAATTTGTAAAACACTCATAGTTGCTCATTAGGCATACATGCAATGATAACACTGACATGGACCATTGACGGCATAAAAGAAACGCACGTGTGAAGCTCGAGCATGATGGCACGACGCACTTAAGGTCAATAAAGCTTATTCATCATTAAATTAACAACAGCATCACAGAGCTAAAACCTGTTTTAAATCAGTGCAAGCCACTATAGTCCAAGTATATATATAGAAAGCACACCATATAGGCCTGCTGTTGCTAATTGTCTGAATAGAGTGCATCAGTTGTGCAATATCATTTTCTGCTCTGAAAAATGTATGAAATCAGCACAAATGTGCTGGATAGTCACCATACAGACTGCATGCAATAGATCACAAACACACACTCAGGGATTTTTCATTATACGGGGATTCAAAATCAGCAGTTCTGCCCGGTCAGGCCTCATATATCAGGGCCATGACAAACGGCTGACCCCGGGGTGAACGAGCAGCTCCACGGCGGATGTGGATCACGGCGGGACACCTCGGGCCGACCCACTGACCAGCCCACCGTTCAGCAACCCCCGTGACATGAATTACCCCACACGCCCGGCGGACTGCTGACAAGACAGAGTGCTTATGAATTATGGACACACATGCAAGCACATGCCTGCCTGAGCCGCTATACTCCCGCAGAAACACACGGATACACCAGCAGGAAAAGTTTGGACACATGTCACTGAATTTATGACTCTCATGATCTAAAGGCTTCAATATAAAGGCCTGAAATTAGACAAATACACAGTACACTGTGCTTATGCATGAACTGCATCACAGTATTTATATAAAACAATAATTAGGACCAGAAAATGAAGTAAAAGCAGCCAATAAGTGTACAGCATATGTGTGAATTCCCAGAATTCATTTTTATGAAGCTGATTGATGAATATTTCATACAGAATGAATTTCTGGGTAAATCTTTTGTTTTCTCTGCATTTTGCAATGCAGCGATTTACATATGAATGATTTTATAAACGATTCTCGTCGAAATGCATTCAGCTTGTTTTCCGCGAATGAGGCACGTCGAACACAGTGTTGGTGCCCAGGGCTAAAAGCCAGCATGTACAGTTGCTCTACACCAATCTAACCAAACAAGCTACAAGATAAATGCCACCAATATAAATCACAATATTAAAAAACAAAGTGTGTGAGAGAAAGCCATGCAATCATTGTGTTTTCTTGACCAATTAATGCAGTCATTTTAAAGCTTTCATGGCCATTTCTAAAAGCATGTTTAAAAAGCAATAAATACGCAAACAAACAAACAGTGCATTATGTATTATGCAAACAAACATCATGCACAAAAATCTGAAACATTCAATAGTTGCTTTAAAGGAATAGTTCACCCAAATGTGACCCTGGACCACAAAACCAGTCATAAGGGTCAGTTTTTTGACATTTTGAGATTTGCACATAAAGAAATAAATAAGCTTTCCACTGATTTATGGTTTGTTAGGATATGACAATATTTGGCCGAGATACAACTATTTGAAAACCTGGAATCTAAGGGTGCAAAAAAAAAAAAAAAAAAAAATCTAAATACTAAGTAAAATGCCTTTAAAGTTGTCCAAATGAAGTTCGTAGCAATGCATATTACTAGTCAAAACTTAAGTTTTGATATATTTAAGGTAGGAAATTTACAAAATGTCTTCATGGAACATGATCTTTACTTAATATCCTAATGTTTTTTTGGCATTAAAGAAAAATAGATAATTTTAACCCATACAATGTATTTTTGGCTATTGCTACAAATATACCCATGCTACTTATGACTGGTTTTGTGGTCCAGGATCACAAATATGAAGAATTGCTGAAAATGTCCTCACCCTCAGATCAAACAAGATGTATGTGAGTTTGTTTCTTCATCATATTTGGAGAAATGTAGCATTACATCACTTGCTCATTAATGGCAGTGAATGGGTGCCGTCAGAATGAGAGCCCAAACAGCTGATAAAAACATCACAATAATTCACAAGTAATCCACACCACTTCAGTCCATCAATTAACATCTTGAGAAGTGAAAAGCTGTGTGTTTGTAAAAAAAACCAAAAACAAATCCAACATCAAGATGTTTTTAACTTCATGCCATTGTTTCCAGATAAAATATCCATAATCAATCATAATCATAAGTTCACAATCATTAAAAATGCTTTAACGAGTGCAAAAGTCGTCTTGTCTGAATCAAGAGAGAAATATGCACAGATCAACATATAAAAGAGTCCAAAACAGAGAGGACAACAGAGGATAGACTTTTTCAACAGAGGGAGTGTTTTTATGGATTATGGACTCGTATTTTGTCCAATAGCTTAAAGTTAAAATGCCTTAATAATCCATTTGTTTCTTTCAAACATGCAGTTTTTCAGTCCACAAGACATTAATTGAGGGACTGGAGTGGTGTGGATTACTTGTGGATTATTGTGATGTTTTTTTTACCAGCTGTTTGGACTCTCATTCTGATGGCACCCATTCACTGCAAAGGATCCACTGATGAGCAAGTAATTCCACATTTCTCCAAACTCATCTACATTCCGGATAGCCTGAGGCTGAGCACAGCAAACATTCATTTTTGGGTGAACTTTTCCTTTAATCTAAACAGTATACTCCTAACAGGTACAGTCCTCCTGGAGTGACCTGAGGTTAAGTATGTTGCTCAAGGGTACAATGGTGATGCCTTATGGCTCGTTCCGTGTGGGAATTGAACTGGCAACCTTCCGGTTAGCCTTGAGTTGCTTCCATAACGCCGTACCAACCACATAATCAATCACATCAAACTCAGATGCCCTCTATTTAACTAACAGCTGTCAGTCAAATGTGCTGGCCTATAGCTGAACCTCATATTCAATCCTCCAGCGACAAAACCAAACCCTGAAAAGCCCAGGCAATCTCTCCAACCTCCACAGGGACGGGCCGCAGCTTCCCTCCGGATTATCCTGTCAGAGAGCAGGCCACGGCTCATATTTTACATTTAAAGGTGGGGGAAATGACCAGCCACACTACTTGACCTGTTCCAGCTTGCGTATGTTTTTCTTTTTAAGTGTGACAACGGCATTCTGCGGGTGACAGGGTCAGTGATTTACCGCATCCATAAATGAACTGTTTAAAGCAAGACCGAGAGCTCTGCGGCCTGAAGTATCTCTTGTAAACATAAGTCAGCAAGGGCTGTTATAGGCAATGGAATTGGGTTGTTTAGATGATGGACAGCTGCCAGGGTGATGCCGATCTAAGACGCTCTCTTATTGTCCATTCTTTAATGCACTGCTGTATATTTTGTGTTTCGGTGGAAGCGTGTGACGTACGCTAAAATGTCGAAACGTGAGCTGATTTACACCCTGATCATTTATATGCTTGCATATGCTGAAGGTCGTTAAATCTTACGACAGGTGTGAGCGAGTGGCATCCATGATGACATGGAGCAATCGAGAACAAGATTACAGAATTCAGCTTTAATGACTAGAGCCAGCTCCCTTACAGTTTCTAAGTGTTATGTGTTAATATTAAACTGGAAAGTAGCAAAAATACAATAAAAACAGTAAAATTTGTAAAATATTTTTACCATTTAAAGTAACGGTTTTCTATTTGAATATATTGTAAAATGTAATTTATTCCTGTAATGCAAAGTTGAATTTTCAGGATCATTACTCCAGTCTTCAGTGTCACATGATTCTTCAGAAATGATTCTAATATGCTAATTTGCTGCTCAAGAAACATTCATCATCATTAAAAACAGTCGTTTTTAATATTTTTATGGAAATATATGTTATTTAAAGGATTGTTTGATGAATAGAAAGTTCAGAAGAACAGCATTCATTTGGAATTGAAATTATTTTTAACATTAAACGTCTTTACTGTCACTTTTAAACAATTTATGCATCCTTAATTAATAAAAGGATTAACTGAATAAAAAATAAAATAAAATAAAATAAAATAAAATAAAATAAAATAAAATAAAATAAAATAATGGATGGAAGGAAAATAAGAAAACATGATGAAAATGGCTCATTAAACAACAAATATATTGAAACACTGTTCTAAGGTTTTGGGTCAGCATGTTTTTTTTTTTTTTTTTTTTTTTTTTACATTTCTTTTAGCAAGGACATATATGTTCTAAAGTTTTGGGTCAGCATATTTTTATTTATTTATTTTCATTCTTATTATTCAGCAAGGACACATTAAAAAAAAATAATAATAAAATAAAATAAAATAAAATAAAAAAAATATATATTTTACTGCCCCAAAACATTTGAAAGGTACTAATCCAGATAAGATTACAATTTTATAGTTAGCATATTTAAAGGTTTATGAATTGTATTTTTGTAATAAATTTTTAATGTTTAGTTGAGGGTTAAAATCAGCTGTGAACACGGCCTTTGCTGGCACACAATCCTGACATGAGCAAATTCATGTTCGCCTGAGCCAGAGCTTCTGTTTGTGTAAAGGCATGAGGGAGACTGTAATGCTAGGCTAGCCGCCTTTGGATCCGGCTAGTGTCCTTACATTCTCTATCCCATCTATCTTTCGCCCATGATAGATGAGGAAAAGCAAGGCAAACCACAGCCGTCTGTTGTCTTCTTGTCAACAGGAGACAGGAATATATAAGTCACACCAAGGAAACGGAGAGCAAACATTTATAATAGTACCACCTGTCCGCTATATTAATCACTCGTGCTGTTTTCTAACAACACAAGCATCAGGGTTCAACCACGCACATGACAATGCAGCTAATTTACACATGCACTTCTTCAACACTCATCTACATCTGATCTATGAGTACTGAGACAAAAACAGACTACACAAATGGAAAAATAAGAGGTGTTTGGTAGTTGTATCTGGTAGTACCTGGCAATCTTTAATGAATAGAAAGTAAATTAAATTAAAAATGAAAATTAAATTAAAAAATAAAAATAAGAGATAAAATAAGAAACATAAGAGGTGTTTGGTAGTATCTGGCATTCTTTAATGAATAGGAAGTTCAGAAGAACAGCATGCATTTGAAATTAAGGACAGGACAGGACGTGACGTGCGGCCAAATAAAGGTATTAATTTCATTCAAAAAATAAAATAAAATAAAATACAAAAAAATAAACTAAAATAAAATTAAATTAAATTCAAAATTAAAATTAAATTAAAAATAAAAATAAGAGATAAAATAAGAAAAATAATACATGTTTGGTAGTGTCTGGCATTCTTTAATGAATAAAAACTTCAGAAGAACAGCATTCATTTGAAATTATTTGTTATTTACTAAAATAATGATTTGTTATTTACATTAAATTACTTTTCTGTCACGTTTAATTAATTTAATGCATCCTTGATAAATAAAGGTATTAATGGCATTCAAAAACAAAATAAAATATAAAAAAATTAAATTAAATTAAATTAAATATTACATTTGGTAGTATCTGGCATTGCTAGTTACTATGAGATCAACATTTTTTTTTTTTTTACTAAGTAGGTTACTAAGTTGATATCTTACAATTCTGACAAAGAAAAAAAAAACTATAAGTCGGTGTGGCCTTGTTGAACTCAATGGAGGTGATATATAGAAAGAGGAAACTGTGCCTGATTTTATACGTTTTCAGAAAAAAAAAATCTAAAAGATTTCACGCAAAGGAAACGTTATACTGCTTTAAATAAATCAACTGCTGTATACACATTTAAATAAATAAAAATATACATTT
>CM070024.1:2613165-2670665 GCA_036247105.1 Cirrhinus mrigala | reverse complement strand
CATAAATGCTGCTCTTTTGAATTTTCAATTCATCAAAGAAACCTAAAAAAATTAAATGTATCACATTTTGCACAAAAATAAGAAGCAGAATAACTGATAATAATCAGAAATGTTTCTTGAGTATCAAATAAGCATATTAGAATGATTTCCGCAGGATCATGTGACACTGAAGACTGGAGTAATGATGCTGAAAATTCAGCTTTGATCACAGAAATAAATTACATTTTAACAAATATTCACATAGAACACACTTATTTCAATTTATAATAATATATCACATTTTTTGCTATTTTTACTGCATTTTTAATCAAACAAATGCAGCCTTGATGTGCAGAAAATATATATCTATCCAAGGCATAGCTATGCTAGTTTCATGTCTCTCTACAGGTCTCTTTTCCTCCCATGTGATAAAATAATTTACATACAAATCAATATTTCATGTCCAATTATTTATTTATTTAGTAAGTAGCCCTGTAATAAGCAGAATGATGTGCAGTCAGCAAGACATTATTTCTAAATAAACCCCAGATAACGTTGTCCAGGTTTATTTTACATTAATGACTGGCTGACTTAATTAAATTAAAATGGGATTTTTTAAATAATTTAATTGAATTTTAATTTTAAATTTTGTATGAAGTTTTATTTTATTTTACCTTGTTTTATTTTACTTCATCCGCTGCTAATATGACACGTGTAAATTATATATAAATTGTTTATTTAATTTAATTTATTTTATATATTTTAATTTTACTTAATGTTTTTATTTTAATGTTTTATATATGGAGAAAAAAAAAATAATATATATATATATATATATATATATATATATATTATATATTTTACTTTATTTCATTGCACTTCATATATATATATATATATATATATATATATATATATATATATATATATATATATATATATATATATATATATTTAATAAAAAAAAAAAAAAAAAAATATATATATATATATATATATATATATATATATATATATTTTTTTTTTTTTTTTTATATTGTTATATTAAATATATATTTTTATATTTTCATTTTTAATGAATTTATTTTATTTGAATAATATGTATTTTTTAAATATCTACTTTTTTACTCTATTCATTTTACTTTCTTTATTTTTTTTTATTTGGTCTAATTAATTTGAATTAATGTGATGATAAAAATATTTAATTTTAATTAGCAATTTTATTTTCAATTTAAATTTTGTTTTATTTTGCTTTATTTCATTTCACTTCATTCACTGCTAATTTGACATACCTGTAAATTATAGACTAAATAAACCCCAGATCATGCATTCAGGGTTTATTTTATGTTTTTTATGGCTGACTGCACATTATTCCTGACATCAAATATGTATGTTGTATTTATTTTATGTTGAAATTCCAACCTGCTTTTATTTCTTGATTGAGTCATTCATGCAGTGCTTATTTTTTGTGTTTCATTAATTTATTTCAAATGCATTGTTATTATTATTTAGCATGAAATTATTCACAGTCATTTAGTTTGAGTTGCTCTAGAGATGCATGACTTTCTAAGAACCTGTATCTTATTAAAAACCCCATACGCTCCAGACGTGCTCAGGTCGCCCTCTGCTGGTAAGAACGGGACGCTGCTGCAGTCCTCCAGTGTGTCTCTCCCGCCCCGCTCTGTCACTTTTAGGCCCCTCTTGGCCAAAGATTTGTCGTCCTTCATTTAAACCGTCCGTTCATTAATAGTTGCCGGGTTACACATCACAAACTGAAGACGTTCCTGTCTTTCCCTGAATTTAAGACGTCGTAAAACTCTGATCAGCCCTCGGCCTTCTTCCTTTCTGTGTTTTCCAAGCCTCCGTTACCTCACTGCCTGTAAATCTGTCTTTTCCTGAAGGTTTAGAGGCCTTTTCTTCCCCCACTCTTTCTCTCTCTCATTGCTGAACTTGTTTTGACTGGAAACGATCGTTTGTTTTCATCCACAGCATGTGTCTTATAGCTGAGCATCGCTCTTCTTATGTGTGACTGTTGTGAGGGAAACGATTCTCACGAACAGCTGCTTGATATGGCCAAAATTAAACGCCATTTATTTTGACATATTTTATAAAAGATTAAGCTGTTGGTGATTTCCAGCAAAACACAAGCAACTGAGACTGTTGGCAATATGATGAAGTTGAGCAGAGCTAATGTTATTTCAAAAACTTTGTTAGCTTGGAAAAAATAAAATGAAATTAAATTAAATTAAATTTAAATATTCAATTAAAAATTCTATGTAATATTAAATAAAAGTACAATAAAATATTAAATAAAAAATGAAATTAAATAAATATCAAATAAAATAAATAAAATTCATATAAAATAAATATCAAATATCAATATAACAAATATCAAATAAAATATATTAAATAAAATTATAAATATAAAATAAATAATAAATAAATAAAATATAATAAAATAAATGATAAATAAATACATATAAAATACATATTAAATAATATAAATATAATATAAATAATATTTAATATAATATAAAATTAAATAAGTAAAATAGTAAATGAATATAACATTAAATAATAAAATAAATATAAATAAATAAAATATAATAAAATAAAATGTATAAATATAATACAAAATTAAATAAATAAACATAAGATTAAATAAATAAAATATTAAATAAATATAACATTAAATAATAAAATAAATATAAATAAATAAAATATAATAAAATAAAATATATAAATATAATACAAAATTAAATAAATATAAATAAACAAAAAATATCTAAAATCAAATAAAATAATAAATATAAAATACATATTAAATAATATAAATACGAATATAAATATAATATAAATAATATTAAATATAATATAAATATAAAATTACATAAAATATGAAATTAAGTAAATATAAAATTAAATAATAACATGAATATAAATAGTTATTAAATTATAATATAAAAAAATAAATATTAAACTAAAAGCAACATATAGTTTAATTGCACTGAATACTGTTTGTTTGTTTGCTTATCTGCAAAATACACTTTTTGTATTCATTTAATTAATGGATTTAACTTTAAACATAATCCTTAAAGGAAAAAATATATTTGCTTAAGAAAATGTTGTTGTTATAAACTTAAAATCAACTTCTTAATTAATTTTATATTTCTTGTTGCAATAAAATAAAAACAGCGTTAAATTATTTACTATTACTATATTGAAAAAATATGTAGAAACAATTAAGGTTGGAAATCTTAGAGTAGAAAAACATTTTTGCACTTCAAAAATCTTTTTTTTTTTTTTTTTTTACTGTGAAATAATAACTGTTTATATCTAATCTCCATCGAATCTTCAGTTTAATAATTGCACAAGGTCATATCACTATTTTGATTATAAATTCGATTAGTTGTGCAGCTCTTTCACCAACCCTGAAACACTACATTTTCATTCTTTTGTTCTGTGTTTTAAACAGCTGCCTTTTTCTCCCTCACCTGTGTCTGTTAAGTTTTCATCATTGTAGTGTTTTTACCTCCTGAAATAACATGTGACCTCCACTCTACAGGGAGTATAGTCAGCGTGGGCGACCCGAAGAAGAAGTACACGCGATTTGAGAAGATTGGCCAGGGGTGAGTTTAATTATGGGCGTCCTATTTTTTTATGCCAAACCCTTCAGTTGTCAAACAGTCACCCTAATCTTTATTTTCTGCCCTCATCAGGGCGTCTGGAACGGTCTACACAGCCATAGACATCGCCACGGGACAAGAGGTGAGACGGGAACATGTTTCTCAGTGTTTGTCACACATATGTTTTCTTGTGGAAGAGTGTTGGCTCATCTGCAGTATGACACTATAACACTTTCTGATGGGTGTTAAAGCAACATTAGTCCAGCTTATATAATGCTTAAAATGAAATGTGATTAAGCCAATACATATTAAGCATTGCTAATAAGCCATCACTATTATTATTATTGATTTTATTATTTATATTATTATATATTATGTTATTTTTGTTTATATTTTTTAAGTTTACTTCAGGTTTGGTTTCAACTGCAATAAAAGAAAATATTTATTTAAAATAAAATAAAATAAAATACAAAAAGTAATCACTAATAAGACAGCCATTCAGTGATGATCTATTAATTATTTAAACAACTTATTGTGTAAAATAATAAAACGGTATATTCAGAGAATATTTTTTGAATATTTTTTAAGTTTACTTGAGCTTTAGTTGCACCTGCAGTTCAATAAAAACAGCATAAAATGATTTACTACTGCTACTAAAATGTTATATTTATATATAAATATATGTATATGTAATATATGTATATGCATCTTGTATATTTAAAATAAAATATAAAATAAAATACAAAAAAAATACAAAAAGTACTATAGATTTGTTTATTTGTTTATATTTATTTATTTATTTATTTATTTATTTATTAAAAATAAATATAAAATGCAAAAAGTAATTATTTACCATTTTATATGTAAAATATAACATTTTATTATTAATAATAACATTAAAATAATAAGACACGATTTTCAGAGCATATTCAGAGAATTATTTTTTTTTTGTTTATATTTTTTAAGTTTACTTCAGGTTTGGTTTCAACTGTAATAAAAGAAAATATTTATTTAAAATATAAAATATAAAATAAAATACAAAAAGTAATCACTAATAAGTGATGATCTATTAATTATTTAAACGACTTATTGTGTAAAATAATAAGGCCGTATAATCAGAGTATATTCAGAGAATATTTTTTTTAACTTTTTTTATTTTTTAAGTTTACTTCAGGTATAGTTTCAACTGCAATAAAATAAAAGCAGCATAACATTTACTACTGCTACTAAAAATGTTTTGCATATTTAAAATAAAATATAAAATAAAATACAAAAAAGGAAATTATTTACCATTTTGTTTACATGTAAAATATCCAGTTTTGTTTTTATGTAAAATGTCCAACTTTATTACTAATAATATTTATTTATATTTATATTTTTATATTATTATTATTATTATTATTATTATTATTATTATTATTGTATATATTTTAAAAAATGTCATTAAAAAATATAAAAAATGTTTCATATTTCAAATAAAATATAAAATAAAATACAAAAGATATAATAAGTAATTATTAAAATATATTTAATATATTAGAATTTTTATTTATTTATTTATTTAGAATTAGAATTAGAATTAAAAAAAAATAATTTAGAAATTAAAATTAGAATTTAAAATAAAATACCAAAAATGCAAATGCAAATGCAAAAAAAAAGTTTATTAAAATATTGCTTATAGCACATGCATGACACTTTGCACCTATTAAATTGTTTATCCAACATATAATGCTTAAAATGGAATATCATGAGGTCAATATTAGCATCACTAATAAGGCAAGCATCACTATTATTATTGATAAGTGTGTTATTGAATTATTAAACAACTTACTGTGTAAAGCAATACGATTTTGAATTTAGTTTACTTTGGTCTATTTCCAACTGCGTTAAAATAAAATAAAAACTGCATGAAATTATTTATTACTACTACTAAAAATATTATACATATATCATTATATATTAGTAAGAAACCACCTAGCAACTTGAACACCCTAGCAATCACATAGCAATGTCCTTTTACCACCCAAACACCTTCTTTATTAACTTTAGCTATTATATTTTGCACATTTTTTTAAAATTGCATGGCAAATATGGCAGCATTTGGAGGATGCCTATCACAGGTTTGCAGATATCGACAGTCTTTTCAGCGTCCATATGCTCTTCCGGTTAATAGAGGTCACCTCTCGTCATCATTAACGTGCCTCCGACGGAGACTTCGACATTTTCACTGATCGATAACAGTGAACCAGGGAAACGGCATGTGATATTGATCTGATGACATTCCTCAGAGCTCAATACACACACACACACATATATGGCTAATGTCAAAGCTAATGTCAAAGCCAATCGTCACTCATGTTAATGGAGCCAAAGACTCTTGGATTCATCATCAAGTGTGTCTAAAAGCTTTTCTTCTGATGTTTGGTCTCTCAGGTGGCCATCAAACAGATGAATCTGCAGCAGCAGCCCAAGAAAGAGCTGATCATCAATGAGATCTTGGTGATGAGGGAAAACAAAAACCCCAACATCGTCAATTACCTGGACAGGTCAGTTCATTAGATTAAGCTTTGTCCTCATCAGTATTTTGCCTTGTTTTCTTGTAAACATATTTGATTTTAATTGTTTTTATAAATATCATCCTCATAGAAAAAATAAATTTCATTTGTAAAATAAAAAGAGATATGTATTTTGAGATATGTAATTTAAATTTAGTTTACTTTTCTTTTCTTTTTTATCTTTTGTATTTTTCAGTTATATTTTGTAATATTTCTTGGTTATTTTTTTAGTTATATTTCAATTTTGTATATGTATATATTGTATTTGTTTTTGTTATATTTCCTTTCAGTATTTGATATATTATATTTTATTTTATTTTATTTTATTTTTTCTTAATTATTTTTTATATTTTCTTGCCTCTTTTTTTTGGTATTTTTTTCCTTTATATTGACTTTTTTGTTTGTATATTTTCCTATATTTTTTTTGTTTCTTTTTATTTTGTTATATTTTCTTTATTTTGTATATGTATGTACTGCATTTGCTTTTTGTTATCCCTCCATTTAATATTTTACAAGTTTTTTTTTTTGTATTTTTTACTTTATTATTTTTTCTTTTTTCCTTATATACATATAATATTAAGAAAATTATTTTTGTTATTTCTGTTTAGTATTTTTTTTTTTTTTTTTGGTTATTTTCTTTTATTTTTCCTGTTTTATTTTTCAAGTTATATTTTCTTAAATTGTTTGGTTATTTTTGTTATCTTTCCATTTAATATTTGATATATTTTATTTATTCTTTTCTTTTCTTTTTTCTTTTTTTTTTTTTTTGCTATTGTCCTTTATTTTTTTCACTTTATATTTACTTTTTTGTTGTATTTTATTTTACACACACATAAATTTCGTTTATTTTTTTTAATTTTTCTTAATTTTGTTTTTGTATGTATTGCATTTTTCGTTATTTTTCCATTTAGTATTTGATGTATTTTATTTATTTTTTGTTATTTTCTTTTATTATTCTTTTAATTTTTTGTCATATTTTCCTCTTTTTTTGCGATTTTCTTTTTTCTTTTACATTATATTTTCTATCTTGTTAAATTTTCTTTTTCTGTTTTTGTTATATTTCCATTTTTTTTTTTCTTTCATTGTTTCTTTTATTTTTTGTTGTAATTTGTTAGATTTTTATTTGTTTTATTTTTTATTATATTTTATTTTATTTTTTAACAATATATTTTGTTTTAAAACTAATAATTTTAAACTTCTTTTTTGTTTTTTTTTTCTTGTTTTAAGCACAAACTTTGCAAACTTTCCAAAGTATCCTTTTAACTATGCGTAAGTCAAAAAAAAAAAAATACAATACATTTAAAATTAAAATGAAGAATAATAATAACAATAATGCATAATTTTAAATAAATTTATTTTTTAAAAACAAGTCTTATGATAAGGAGATCATTCCACCAAGCGCTGTCGTGGTGATATCATCTCAGACGTGTTTGGTTTTTATCAGCATTTTCATGTTTGGCTGTGATGTGTTTCTCTGTGTCCATGGTGAATTTCTCCATGTCTGCTCTAATAAAAGCAGGAGCGTCCAGTGATTGTGTTGTCACGGCGATGCTGCTGCATCACTCAACGATGTTGCATGTGTTGACGATGCGCTCTTGTTGCCATAGTTACCTGGTGGGGGACGAGCTGTGGGTGGTGATGGAGTATCTGGCCGGAGGCTCGCTGACGGACGTGGTGACGGAAACGTGTATGGATGAAGCGCAGATCGCCGCCGTCTGTCGGGAAGTGAGTGTGCAGTTATTCCAAACCTACTGAGCTGCCATGCTGTCTAGATGCCTACTAAGGCAGTATCCTAAGTGGAACACACTGCCAATAGCATTCCTTACTTAAAAAGACTCAATTAATTCCAATAGAGTTTGATGTTATTAAACCTAGCAACAAAATCTTTAATCAGCATAAAAATACACAGCGCACACAAATATTGGGTGAAATAACACATTTTTAATTCAATTAAATTGATATTTTCTGCTATATATATATATATATATATATATCCAAATCAAATCACCTTTATTTATATACCGCCTTTAACAATATATGTATATGTATATATATATATATATATATATATATATATATATATATATATATATATATATATATATATATATTTACCGAATATAACTATATTTGCAATCAACTTTTCTCCTGACAGGATTTTTTTTCCACTGAGCCAGTTTGTTGTTTTTAATCATTTAAAATAAGCTGAAATAAAATAAACTATAAATATTAAGTCAAAGATTTATTATTTATTAATTTAAATGGAAATGAGAAATTTGCCTTGGTAACTTAAACCAAAATTAAAATTAAACCTGAAATATAAATAATAATAATAAGTATATGTAAATAATAAGTATGTAAAAATATAAATATATGTAAATAATACTATATAGTTAAAGTGCTAAAATTAGCTACTAAAACTCATTACTAAAACTGAAATAAAAATAAATTACAGCTAAATAAGAAAATTGAAAAAAAGAAACATGATAAAAATGACAAAAGCACATAAAATACTGAAATGTAAACCAAAATTATTAAAACTGAAAATATAAAAATAAAAGCTAATTCAAAATATGAATAAATACTATAACAGTATAAAAATTATACTATATAGTAAGATTAAGTAGTAAAATGAGTTAGTAAAACTGAAATAATAATAAAAATAGAAAAACGGCTAAATAGAAATATGTAATAAGATTAATAAAAATGACTAAAATTAGAATAAAAACTGAAAATAATAAAACAAAATCTACTTCAAAATATATATAAATATGTAAGTATATAAATAATAATATATAGTAATTTTAAGATGTACTAAAATAAAAAGAGGTATGTATTTTGAGCAATATGTCATTTAAATTTAGTTTATTTTTCTTTTTTATTTTTCAGTTATATTTAATTTTTTTATAGTTATATTTTCTTAATTTTGTATATGTATGTATTGCATTTGTTTTTTGTTATATTTCTGTTTAGTATTTGATATATTTTCTCTTATGTTTTATTCATCTTTCATTTTTCTTTTCATTTTTTTTTTTGTTTTTTTCTTGCCTCTTTTGCTAAAATGAGATAGTAAAACTGAAATAAAAATAGAAAAACAGCTAAATAGAAATATGTAATAAGATTCATAAAAATGACAAAAACATAAAATGCTAAAATTAAAATAAAAACTGAAAATATAAAAATAAAACCCATTTCAAAATATTATAATGATAAATATTATAATAGTATATAAATAATACTATATAGTAATTTTAAGATGAAGTACTAAAATTAGCTACTAAGACTCGAATATATATATATGTGACATAAGCAAAACATAAAGCAAAATCAAGTAAAACTGAAAATATAAAAATAAAAGCTAATTCAAAGTATGAATAAATAGTATAATAGTATAGAAATTATGCTATATAGTAAAATTAAGTACTAAAATATGTTAATAAAATTTAAAAATGTTTTTTTTTTATTTTGTTTAAGAAATAAAAATAAATTGCAGCTAAACAGAAATATGTAATAAGCTTAATAAAAATGACAAAAACATAAAATGCTAAAATTAAAAAAATCTTTTTCAAAATATTAATAAATAATGCACTAGTATATAAATAATACTATATAGTAATTTTAAGATGAAGTACTAAAATTAGCTACTAAGACTCGAATATATATATATATGTGACAAGCAAAACATAAAGCAAAATCAAGTAAAACTGAAAATATAAAAATAAGTTAATTCAAAGTATGAATAAATAGTATAATAGTATAGAAATTATGCTATATAGTAAAATTAAGTACTAAAATATGTTAATAAAATTTAAAAATGTGTTTTTTTTTTATTTTGTTTAAGAAATAAAAATAAATTGCAGCTAAACAGAAATATGTAATAAGCTTAATAAAAATGACAAAAACATAAAATGCTAAATTAAAAAATCTTTTTCAAATATTAAATATACTATAAAGATTGACATAGATAAACATAAAGCAAAACATAAAGCAAAATCAAGTAAAACTGAAAATATAAAAATAAGTTAATTCAAAGTATGAATAAATAGTATAATAGTATAGAAATTATGCTATATAGTAAAATTAAGTACTAAAATATGTTAATAAAATTTAAAAATGTTTTTTTTTTTTATTTTGTTTAAGAAATAAAAATAAATTGCAGCTAAACAGAAATATGTAATAAGCTTAATAAAAATGACAAAAACATAAAATGCTGAAATTAAAAAAATCTTTTTCAAAATATTAATAAATAATGCACTAGTATATAAATAATACTATATAGTAATTTTAAGATGAAGTACTAAAATTAGCTACTAAAACTCAAATACTAAAACTGAAATAAAAATAAATTACAGCTAAATAGAAATATCTAAATAAATCTAATAAAAATGACAAAAGCACATAATAGTGTGGTAAAATTCAGCTTGTTTGCAGTGCAATGCTGTCTAGCTAGGCAGCTCACTTGTTTCTGAAGCTTCTTTTCTGTCATATGAGTGTCTTGCCTCTGAAAAATGCATGTTTGAGTTTGCTTTATTGTTGACATTGTTGTTGTTCTCCATGCAGTGTCTCCAAGCACTGGAGTTTCTGCACTCGAATCAGGTCATTCACAGAGACATCAAGAGCGACAACATTCTGCTGGGCATGGACGGCTCCGTCAAACTCAGTGAGTTTGATCCAAAACTATTTTTCTTCTCATTTTTCAATTTGCAAAAACATGAAGATGTTTTGATTTGTCCAAAGGCTTCTCTGTGATTTTTGTTTTTCACCAGCAGAGGGAGCAAGAGTCCAGATTATGTCCATTGCATCTGCTGATATGCTTTGTGTATTTAACACCAGCCGGTCTAAACATCTTTCTCTGTCTGTTTCTCAGCTGATTTCGGCTTCTGCGCTCAGATCACTCCTGAACAGAGCAAGCGGAGCACCATGGTTGGGACGCCCTACTGGATGGCCCCGGAGGTGGTGACCCGCAAGGCCTACGGGCCCAAAGTGGACATCTGGTCCCTGGGCATCATGGCTATCGAGATGATCGAGGGCGAACCGCCGTACCTCAACGAAAACCCACTGAGGGTGAGAATAAAGACATCAAAGCCAAACTTATTTCCTGTGACCTTAATTCTTGTTGATATCATGGTACATGAAAAAACAAGAAATAAAATTATGAAGGTTTGAAGACAATACAGGTTTTAAAACAATAATAAGAAACAAAGACATTTTTAATAGACTGATTCAGTTCAGAAACCCCTTCTGTACAAAACGAATTAAAAATAAAATAAACTAAATCTATCAGTGCTGAAATACGCTCTTATTCACTAAACATTTTTTTGTATTTTCTCTATTGCATTTTAAGCAGTGGAACAAAACAATAAAAAATATGCATAATATTTCAGTAACTTACCCGTTTCTGGATTGAATCGATTGTTTAAATTTTTTTTGCTTTTTATATACAAAATGATTTATTAAAAAACAATTATAAATAAAAAAATGATGCATTTATAACTAACTAAATAAATAAAGTCTAATTTAAACAGTGGAATAAAACAATCTATAGATATGTACAATTTAAACAAAATGTTTCTGATTTTAATTGTTTTATAAAAGAGTGCTTTATACACATAAAATGATATATAATAAATAAATTAAAATAATTAAAAAAGTAAATATAAATACATAAATGTCTATAATATTTTTATATATATATATATATATATATATATATATATATATATATATATATATATATATATATATATATATAATAAAAGTAAATATAAATGATTAATTGTCTAATATATAAGTAAATTTATATATATATATATATATATATATGGATAGATAGACAGATATATAAAATATAAATAATTTATGTTTCTGATTTTAATTAATTGTTTTGTAAAATAATGCTTTTTACATACACAATTATATAAAATAAATTTAAAATAAATTAAAAAATCAAAAAAGTAAATATAAATGGAATAAATGTCTAATATATAAATAAATAAGTAAATAAATAAATAGATAAATTAATAAATAAATAAAGATGCTTTCCTGATGTCAACAGATGGAAACAGCATTGATTTAATTGATTGATACTTTGTGGGAGGACAGAATCCAACGTCGATTTCGACTTCCATCTTCTCTAAAGGCTTTTATCTTAATACGTTTGCTAAAACTGTTTGTGGGCTGACATGTGGTTAATTTGTGGTAAGCAAAACTGAAGCAGTAGTCAGAGATAGTGGCAGCAGTGGGTAATTTGCCTGTTCATATATATTTCTTAGAAAGCTCTAGGTGGTTTTGTGTAGTTTTACATAAGATCATGAGGCGGTATCTACGAGTACATTTCAAATAGCATTTTATAAATGACGGGGACTGATGCTGTAGTTAATGTTGATGGTTTGTGTGTGACCTTTAACCCCTGCTGTTGTCCAGGCTCTGTATCTCATCGCCACCAATGGAACGCCGGAGCTGCAGAATCCGGAAAAACTCTCGTCCGTGTTTCGGGATTTCTTAAACCGCTGTCTGGAGATGGACGTGGAGAAGAGAGGCTCTGCCAAGGAGCTTTTACAGGTGTGTGTCTGTGTGTTTTTCCTCCTAAACCTGTTCAAGTTATTTATCAATGTTAATGTCATAGAAAAAAAAAAAACATGCCAGTATTAATGTGGCAATTCTTTTTCTTAATATATATATATATATATGTGTATACATTTTTATTTTAGTTTTAGTTATTTGAGTACTTAAAATGAAAAAAGGAGAAATGTTGAAATAAAAGCTGAAATAAAATAGGTAATTCATATTTTATTTCAATTGACATTTGTTTAATTTCAAGTAACTTCGGATATACATCAGTATATATCTACGAAACAACTTTAATTAAAAATAAAAATGCAAAAAATAAATAAATTTCAGACTAACTAACAAATAAATAGACTTGAGTGACAAATGGATTAAGAAATGCAAATTACTTGTTTTTTAAGATTTAAAGGTGCATTTCTGTAAATTTATTTTTTGTTACATTTCATTACATTTTAGAAATTAGATAATGTTTATTATTATTATTTTTTTATTTATTCATTATTATTTTTGATTTTATTGTTTATTTTATTAGAAATTTTATTTAGTTATTAAAAAAACATTGTTCATTCATAACTAATTATCTTGTTTTCATTGTCCTTCGTACATCAAACATGTTTCAAAACCTGCTGAGCTGCATAATAATAAAATAAATATGAATAAATGAATATATAAAATGTATGCTAAATATATAAATAATAATAATAAATAAATAAATAATAAATATGTAAATAATGCTATATATTAAGTAAAAGTACTAAAGTTAGCTACTAAAACTCAATTACTAAATCTGAAATTAAAATAAATGACAGGTAAATAGAAATATCAAAAAAAGAAAGAACGAAAAATACTGAAAAGTAAACCAAAATTGCTAAAATTGAAAATATAAAAATAAAAGCTAATTGTTAAATTTTATTACATTTTAAAAATTAATTAAACAAAGTTTATTTGTCAATTTGGAAAGTGATTTTATTATTTATTTTATTAAAATTATATACATTTGATTAAGTTTTATTTAAAAAACAAAACATTAAAAACACAAAAAACATTAAATTAATTCATAATTGTTTCTTTTTTTCATTTATTGTCCTTTATACACCAAATGTGTTTCAAAACCTGTTGAGCTGCCCATGTAGACATCATAGAAGTGTTTAAATATTCAAAATTGCCTAAACATGCTGTCTAGGTAGTCAGCTCACTAGATTTTGAAACACAGACAGCGTTTTTAAAATAATTTTAAACTCATTTAATAAAACAAACTATGTTTGATATGTAGTTTATATTCTCTCTAATAATATTGGATTTAATTCAGACAAAATCATTCATCCTCTGCACCACAATTGCGTCTCTCCCACACACACATCTGATTTAGAAAACTCTCGTCTGTTGGGTTGCAATAAAGGCTGCCAGAACTTTCCAGAAAAGTCTAGAAGCTGAAAGTATCTGAGCTTTAGTAGTGAGGTTGTGTAACACGTTATATGACTCAATTGTGCATTAAAAGAGGCGGCTGGAGAAACTCGTGTAAATAATGTGAAAAGCTGCTGGAAATCTCAGACAGAGTGAGTGGGAGCAGAAAATAGAAAGGATTTAGTTCAAATAAGAACTTCAGTTCACAGTTCACTCTCCAGCTAAATGGGTTTAGAAATAAATAGAAACTAATACTTTTATTCAACAAGGACACGTACAATTGATCAAAAGTGACAGTAAAGACATTTATAATAATACAAAACTTTTCTATTTCAAATAAATTCTGTTATTTTGTAACTCTCTATTCATCAAAGAATCCAGAAATATCTATAAAAAAAAAAAGAAAAAGAAAAGAAATAAAACTGACAAAAGCACATAAAATGCTAAAACGTAAACCAAAATGACTAAAACTGAAAATATAAAAATAAAGGCTAATTCAAAATATGAATAAATACTATAATAGTATAGAAATTATACTATATAATAAAATTAAATACTAAAATTAGTTAGTAAAACTGAAATAAAAATAAGTTACAGCTAAATAGAAATATGTAATAAGATTAATACAAATAAAAATAAAATAAAATATTAAAATGAAAATAAAAACTGAAAATATAAAAATAAAAGCTATTTCAAAATATAAATAAATACTATACTAGTATATAAATATCATATGGTAATATGAAGTACTAAAAACTACAAAATGCAAAAAAAAAATAATAATAATAATTTTTCAGACTAACAAATAAATAGAGTGGCAAATGGATTAAGAAATGCAAATTAATTGTTTTTTTTAAGATTTAAAAGTGGATTTCAGTTAATTAATTTTTGTTACATTTCATTACAATTTAAAACGTAATTAAATAACTTTAATTTCTCAGTTCAGAAAGTAATTTTACTATTTATTTTATTATTAATTTTATTTAGTTATAAAAAAAACATTAAATTAATTCATAATTAATTCTTTTTTTCATTCATTGTCCTTCATACACCAAACATTTTTCAAAACCTATTGATCTGTATAATAATAAAAATAAATTAATTAATTAATTAATTAATATTTTATAATTTTATAATATTTTATAATAATTTAATATATATATGCTAAAAATATAAATATATGTAAATAATACTATATGCTAAGTTAAAGTACTAAAATGAGCTACTAAAACTAAATTACTAAAACTGAAATAAAAATAAATTACAGCTAAATAGAAATATCTAAAAAAAAAAAAGAAAAAAAAAAAGAAAAGGAAAAAAATGGTAAAAGCAGATAAAATACTGAAATGTACACCAAAACTACTAGAACTGAAAATATAAAAATAAAAGCTAATTTAATAAATACTATATAGTATACTATATAGTAAGCTTAATTACTAAAATGAGTTAGTAAAACTGAAATAAAAATAAGTTGCAGCTAAATAGAAACATGTAATAAGATTAATAAAAATGACAAAACATAAAATACTAAAATTAAAATTGTAATATATTTCAAAACATGAATAAATACTATACTAGTATACATCTATTACTATATAGTAATTTTAAGATGAAATACTAAAATGTTTTCTGAAGGATCATGTGACGCTGAAAACTGGAGTAATGATGCTGAAAATTCAGCTTTGCATCACAAAAATAAATTAAATTTGACAATATATTCACATAGAAAACAGCTTTTTGAAATTAAAATATTTATTCATAATTTTACTGATTTTACTGAATTTTAAATACAATAAATGCAGCCTCGGTGAGCAGAAGTGACACGTCTCTCTTTTTCCTCCCTGCAGCACCAGTTCCTGAAAGTGGCCAAGCCTCTGTCCAGCCTCACGCCGCTGATCATTGCAGCTAAAGAGGCGGCCAAAAACAACCGCTAGCCCCCTTCCGGGACGACGGGACGACCCCCGGCCCCACCTGTCCTCCGCCCCGACCCCCCAGAGCGCCCCGTCAGCCGTCTCTTTCTCTCTCTATCTCTCTCGTCCCGAGGGTTCATCCGCCCCTCGCCCTCTAGTGCTGCTGTTTTAGGGTCCGAGGGGCGTCTGTGGTCACGGAAAAGGCTCTGAACGATGACATCACTGGAAACTAAGGGCCCCCGGCACGTCAGGCCCAAAGCATTATGGGGGATTTTCCCCCGGCTGACTCTCTCTGGGTCTCACTGTCAGTTTTTCTGTTGCTTTTGTTGTCGTTTGCTTTTGTGTTCAGATCATGGGAACATGATTGATGTTTTCATGTATGTATTCGTTGGGGTTTTTGTTCATTTTACGATGTTTTTTAACGTGTGAGAGAGCGTGCGTGCGTTCCCCGGGTCATAGATTAGCTGAGATTGCGACACGATGACACGTTTGTACTGCGATCGACAGAAAGATCTTGTCCGATGTACGTTTTTTTTGATATTAAAACTTGATGATTTGCAACAGACTATTGATTAAGGTACAATGAAGGATGCCTGTGCATGAAGAGACTGCATTTCTGATGAAGAAACGACCACCTGAGGTCCGTTCTGTCCCATAATCCCTCCACACGTCGGAATTGAACACGTTAACGGAATTGAAACATTCTGATAGTACGTTCACGTACCTTCTGGCCTTAAACTGTGGCGTGAATAGTAGGACGAAATGAAGACGGCACAACACACGAAGATGCAATCTGTTGCCATTTTGATTCTTTCAGTGGACTGATGGGATTTGTTTAGAAGAGAATCTTTCCTGTAAGCAATCAGTGTGTTTCTGCGAGCCATAAACTCTTTATAAGGCCTTTTGATGAATCGAAATTCTTAATTGAAATGGGACGAATAAACTTCAGAATTAATTGCAGTGTCCAAGTGATCTTTTATCAATGCCATGTTGCCAGTTGTGTCCCAAAATGCAATGCTTTATTTTATTTTATTTTATTTTATTTTATTTTATTTTATTTTATTTTATTTTATTTTATTTTATTTTATTTTTTGGTTCATCTATTTCTAAATGCTATTCTGGACATATTCACCTTAAAAATTAAAAACAAATTAAATAACTATGTTTATTTCAGAGATGATAATTGCACTGTACTCTGGAAATAATGAGGACATTTTTATTTGGTATTATAGGTACAAGTTAAAATATTTTTACAAAAATTGTAATAATTTTATATTTTATTTTATGGTTAAAACAATTTGATTTAAAAAATATATGTAATTAATTAATTCTGGAGCTTATGAGGTGTTATTTATTTATTTATTTATTTTTATCTATTTATTTACTCTGGACCTAATGAGGATTTATTTATTTATTTATTTATTTATTTATTTATTTATTTATTTTACTTTTTATATTATAGGTAAAGTTAAAATATTTTTACAGAAAATTTAATGAATTTAAATGAATTTAATTAATTTAATGAATAACTATTTTTATTTCTGAGATTATAATTGGTGTTAATCATAATGAGGATTTTCATTTCATTTAAACAAAAAAATGACACTATTACAATATAAATATTTATCTTATGTCATTTAATTATTAAAATAGCTGAAATATAAATATTTTGAGATGATAATTGTACTGTACTCTTGACATAATGAGGATTTTTTTATTTTATTTTATATTATAGGTGCCAGTTATAACAATATAGTAAATATCCATGTTAATTTTTTATAATTGGACTGTACTATGGTAATAATAATAATAATAATAATTGTAAAAAAAAAAAAAAGTATAAAATATATTATAAAATATTATAAAATTCTAAAAATATTAATAATAATTTTATTTTTTATTTTATAGGTAAAAGTTAAAACACAATTTGATTTAAAAATATATTTAATGAATTAATTCTGGACCTTAGTTAACTAATGAATTCATTAATTTAAGGATAATTAATTTAACGAATAACCATATTTTTATTTCTGAGATTATAATTGGATGTTAGTCATAATGAGGATTTATTGAGGATTTTCTTTAAAAAAAGAGGTGAAATAAAAACATTTCAACACAAAAAATGACACTATTACATATGAATATTTATCTTATGTCATTTAATTATTAATATAACTGAAATATAAATATTCTAAGATGATAATTGTACTGTACTCTGGACGTAATGAGGAAATTTGACCTTTTTAATAACATTCAGCACTGCAATGTAAGCAATGTGCTCGTTTTCCATTCTGAACAGTCACTGCTTACCTGAAACTCAATGTCTGTGCTTGTTTTGAGTATATTTCTGTATTCTGCTTATTATTCACAAGGATGTGTTTAACCCACAACACACAGGGTCAAATAGGTCTCAACTTTTGTTTGCATTCATCTTCTCATTTCAGTGCACTTTCAGGATTACTGCACTTCCGTTGCGCACTTCTGAGATGATTAGCTGGAAAGAACACCAGAGACGCGCTCACTGTTATAAAACACTGCAAAACAGCCGTTATGAAATGCTTACAGTGTTTGAACAAAATGTTCTTTCCACTGCTGCCTATTTGTGAGAATAGCTGGACTGTGAAAGGAATAGTACACCCAAAAATCGGCTTTTACTCACCCTTATGTTGTTCCAAACCCAAATTTTCTACTGAGAAAAACACAAAAGGCAATGTTGCATGATGTTTCTTTTCAAAAAGACGGGAATCATATTTTTATGGTTCATACCGTACAGTATCATAGGAGAGATGTTTTTGTCTTATTTGAGGCCATTTTTAAAGGTTCGGAACAATATGAAGATGGTTAAACAGTCCCTTCAAAAAATGCATTTTAGTTGTATTTTAAGCTTAACAAAATCACTTGAGAATTGCACTTTTTAAGCATGATTCCCAGAGAGAATTTTCTTTTTATAGTCTCTCTGAGAGAAATATGTCTGAATTATTATGCAATGAAATGGCATTCGATAATCCTGATCTGAAAAAACCACATTGCAAGTCACACAATACACAGCGATGAAGCCACACGCTAATCTCCAACCCAACAATCAATGAGAAGATTGTCTGTTTTTAAAAACAATCTGATTATTAATGTTCTTAGATGTTTAAGCTGCTTTCTTGGTGCTGGATTTTGGATTTTGGGATGTGGACTGGATCTGAATGGCTAATTCTTGCTTATACAACGCAGCAGATTTGTTGCTTGTTTGGCATTGGGTTGTTTTGCAGATGACTTTCATCTAAAGCCATTTACAGTGTTTTTACGGCATGCTCAGAGCTCCAGGGACGCTTAATTGTGCTCCTCCGTGGCTCTGCAGATGGGCTACAGGGAATGAGGCTCTGTGTGGTTTTTTATCAACTGTCAAATAGAAACCCAGCAGAGCCCTCCTCATGAGCGTTTATGTAAAGGAGTGATTGGAACGCCCCCCGTCGTTTCTCTCTCCTTATTCTCGGTGCAGTAATTTCCGAGGCACTGCTGAGATGGCGCTTAATGGCTTGGAAAGCTGCCAGTGCCACACACAACACTGGGAAGACAAAGGACGCAGGGAAGATGTGAGGAAGAACCTTGAGCTCTGATTGTTTTGGAATGTTTGCAAATTTAAAAAAATGGAACTTTGATACAATGATACATGTAACAGAAAACATGGAACTTTGACACAATGTAACCAAAGCCTGATCCACTGGCTTTTGTTACATTGTTTCAAAGTTCCGTGTTTTCTTTTACAGTTAATTTGTATCAAAGTTCCATTTTTTAGAAGCTAAAGTATTTGCTGTCATATTTCTTCTAAGTGACAGGTAGTAATAATAACTAAAAAGCGTTCTGTGTTTACTTGTTTACTTAATAATAGTTGAATTTATAAAAATGACCCCATTCAAAAGTTTACATCCTCTTGATTCTTAATACTGTGTTGTTACCTGAATGATCCACAGCTGTGTTTTTTGTTTAGTGATAGTTTTCATGAGTCTCATTTGTCCTGAACAGTTAAACTCCCTGCTGTTCTTCAGAAAAATCCTTCAGCTACCACAAATTTGGTTTTCCAGCATTTTTGTGTGTTTGAACCCTTTCCAACAATGACTGTTTGATTTTGAGATCCATCTTTTCACACTGAGGACAACTGAGGGACTCACATGCAACTATTACAGAAGGTTCAAACACTCACTGATGCTTCAGAAGGAAAAACCATGCATTAAAAACTTTTTGAATTTGAAGATCAGGGTAAATTTAACTTATTTTGTCTTCTGGGAAACTTCTGTAGCTTATGAAGGACCTGAAGGGTTTTTCTGAAGAACAGCAGCCAGTTTAACTGTTCAGGACAAACAAGAGACTCATGAACAACTATTAATTAACAAAAAAAACAAGAATCAAGTGTATGTAAACTTTTGAACGGGGTAATTTTTATAAATGCAACTATTATTTTCTCTTCTGCACTATATTAAACATCTTTAATGTGAAATATCTTATTTAGGTCAGTGCTAAATAAACATTTACATGCATTTTGTATGATCCCTCTTATTTTGAAAATTAAATAATTATCATTTTGCAGATTTTGAAAGGGGGACGTAAACTTTTGACCTCAACTGTAAAGTAGAATGAGCTTAATCAAAGTCAAATGTTACAAATCCAAAAGTTTAATCAAAGTTAGGTTAAAAAAAATTCAGCAAAATATGAATGATGATCTGTGATCTGAAACTCTTTAGCTCAAATGAGGCTAGAAGCAATGTATTTTTCTAAATCAGGATGACAGAATGATGCATTTATTTACAAAACATGCAAAGTCGTCTTAAACCCACACAGATTCCAGTGCAGAGGTGAACATTCAGGTTTTATAAGTGTTTACTGTAAAATACTGGATGTGGAAACCACGTATGCTGCTGCATATATTCCTCGAAATGAATCATAAGTAATGACGAAAAAGCCAAACACATCATCTGAGTTTAATGGATTCAATTAAGCAAGTTATTTCATGCTTGTTTTCTGCATTAAAAGCATCCAGGATGCCTTTCAAAACATGAGACATCTGGGATTTTGGGAGTTAAGGAGAAAGCTCTTTTTATAAGAAGAAAAGCCTCCAGACCTCAGATTATACCAGTAGCAATTATTTCCGGAAAAAAAGTACTCACCACAGGCCATCCAAGATGTAGACGAGCTTGCTTCTTCATGGGAACAGATTTGAAGAAATGTAGCATTGCATCACTCGCTCACCAATGGATTCTCTGCAGTGAATGGGTGCCGTCACAATGAGAGTCCAAACAGCTGATAAAAACATCACAATAATCCACAAGTAATCCACACCACTCCAGTCCATCAGTTAACATCTTGTGAAGCCAAAAACTGCATGTTTGTAAGAAACAAATCCATCATTAAGATGTTTTTTATTTTAAACCATTGCTTCCAGCCAAAATGCGAGTCCATAATCCATAGTAATGCTTCCTTCAGTACAAAAAAAAGTCTGTCTCCTTTTGTCCTCTCACATTTATATCCACCCTAATATTTGTTTAGAACTGTAAATGGTGCTTGGTCTGTGCAGATTTCTCTCCTGATTCAGACCAGACAACTTTTTCACTGGAGAGAGCAATATTATGCATAGAGGACTGTTAAAACATCTTAATAATGGATTTGTTTCTTACAAACATGCAACTTTTGGCTTCACAAGATGTTAACTGATGGACTGAAGTGGTGTCAATTACTTGTGGATTATTGTGATGTTTTATCAGCTGTTTGGACTCTCATTCTGACGGCACCCATTCACTGCAAAGGATCCACTGGTGAGCATGTAACACTACATTTCCCCAAATCTGATTAAGAATCAAACTCATCTACATTTTGGATGGCCTCAGGGAGAATACATTTTCAGTATTTACCTATTAATTTATTAGATTGTTTATTTGTTTATTTATTGGGTGAACCATGAAAGGTAAACATAATGCATTAAAAGTTATTAAAATATAATGCATTGAAATATATATCACAAGGCATCACAGTGACTTATGTGTGCGTCAGAAACACAGGTACATGAATACCAGGGGGGTAATTAACACCAAAATCTTGTTTCTCGTTCTGCGCTATGAGAGCTGAATTACATAACACTGATCGATACCCTTGAGCTCACTGGAGTCCCTGCATCAGCAGCACTGCAGTCAGGCAGTCGCGACACTGCGGTAATGTGAAACCTTCAGTATGGACTCACAGCTTCACACGTCAGTACGGATGCATGTGTCTTCATCCGTCACAGGCAGCTTGTTGTGGTGCTGATGCTGAGCACACTGTGTGCATGTACAGATGCGCTCACTGCAGCACAGACTGCCTTCACACTGACACACCGCAGCATCACAGACACACGGATACACACAGGTGAGCCTTGCATGCTGTTTCATTTCAGAACTGCTGGATTACACTGTATGTGAATGATGCATATGCAGTGTTTGCTTGCACTTTTCAGTATACAGGAGTGTCTATGTTGCATATGCAGTGTTATATTTAATTGCAATGTAAACAACTGTTTAATCTTGAGTAGCTGTTGCTTATTTTAATTATATGGCATATTTTAACATGTTTTATGTTAATTGTGTGTTAATTAGTTTGCATTTAATTAGGATCGTTTATCAGTGTAGATATGCAATGTTGGCCTCACTTTATTTTGCAGTCTGTGTATTTAATGTGTTTGCATGTTGGTAATTTTATTCTTATTGTTTTTGCCTTAGTGTCATAGATTGAGATTTCTGTTCTCAGAGACCATAAGGATCTATCCATCAGGATTTTATATAATAAAATAAAACAGCAAATTTGCCTCAGACATTGAGATTTTATTTTATTTTGTGTATTTAATGTGTTTAAGTAGAGCTACTGCATATTGTTATTGCTATAGTATACATCTCAAAATACACAAAAATGGCCAAAATATACAATAATATATTTAATTTAATTTATTTTTAATGTAATTAAATTTAATTTATTTTTAAAATAAGCACCAGCAAATTAGCCTCGAACACTGAGAATTTGGGATCATCAGGACCATTTATTTTATTTTATTTTATTTTATTTTATTGTATTTAATGTTTAAGTAGAGCTACTGCATATTGTTATTGCTATAGTACATATCTCAATATATATATATATATATATATATATATATATATATATATATATATATATATATATATATATATATATAAATAAATATTTTATTGTTTCATTTTATTTTTATTTTTTTATTATGTAATGTTTTACATTCTTTAAATTTATTTGTTAAATAAGCACCAGCAAATTAGCCTCAAACACTGGGAATTTGGGATCATCAGGACCATTTATTTTATTTTATTTTATTTTATTTTATTTTATTTTATTTTATTTTATTTTATTTTATTTTATTTTATTTTATTTTATTTTATGTAGTAGAGCTACTGCATATTGTTATTGCTATAGTTTATGTCTCAAAATATACAAAAAAAATATATATATATATTTTCCATATGGACTATTTCTTTTATTTTATTTTACTTTGTGTAGTTAATGTGTTTAAGTAGAGCTATTGCATATTGTTATTGCTATAGTATATATCTCAAAATATACAAAAAATTATTTTATTGTTTTATTTTATTTTTATTTTTTATTTTGTAACGTTTTACATTTTTTTTATTTTTCATTATTTTTAAAATAAACATCAGCAAATTAGCTTCAAACATTGGGAATTTGGGACCATCAGGACTATTTATTTTATTTTATATTATTTTATTTTATTTTATTTATTTATTTTTTATTTATTTATTTTAAGTAGAGCTACTGCATATTTCTATTGATATAGTGTGTATATATGTATATATATGTCTTCTTGCCCCTGAGATACATTTTGAAATATATATTGATATACTGTATGAAGACTGAAACTAATTAATTTTTAGTATGTATTTTAAATATATTTTGGCCTCATTTTTTTGTCATATATGCCATGTTAATGAATGAATGTGAAATTAATGTGCATTTTTTTGTATGCGAAGCATCAGTTTTTTCATGCACAAAAGCGAGGTTTTTATGAGGGTACAGTATGTGTCAGGATAATGGCATCTTTCTTTCCTCCAACTTTGTTCTGTGTGCTAAACTCCATCCGTCATGTCAGCAGCTGATGAGCGTAGGAAGGTTTTCATAAAGGAGGAATACACCAGTGCACTGCCTGCTCCCTCTGATTATTACTTCTCAAGGTTTCTCCATTCTTACGGGAGAAACTATTGAGCTCAGAGTGACGTGCAAAGCCATTCATCTTTCACCTGCACACTCACAGCATTGTTGTGTGCTGTTTGATCAGATTATGATTCCCTGAGAGTCTGTGCATCATATTTGCATCATATTCTATTTATCTATCTATTGCTTTACGTAGCATTGAGATTGAATATACAGTTCCCAACATTTTAAATGCATGCATGCATGCTTAGGTAAAATGCATTCAGATGCACAAAATAAGCTGCGTGTCTCTGATTAACTTGGCTGCAGTGAGGTGTTTTCCTTCCTCTTCAGTACATATATTGACCTGCAGGGGAACTCCTGAATGATGTAATGTGTGCAGTTACTTGTCATTGCACAGATGGTTTCTGTCGCGAGGGGCTTGCCGTGCATTAATTGAAGGGCGGCCCCCAGTGGAGCTACGCGGGTTAAGTGGTACATTCAAGGGCACGGGATTGTGATCTATGCAGCTCTCGTGTTTCAGAGCTATGTGGGACTGCAGAGCTCTTCTAGTCTGATGCTTTCACCACTGCGTTAACATGCAATTAAGTGAGCTCACACCCTACAATCTAGATCAATTTATGATCAATTGTCATCGCTGTAGCTGTCATATGAGCGCAACTGAATGCAACCATACACGTTGAGCTGTGCATCTAGTCAGATAGCGGAAAGTGGACGTTGTTTCATTCTGAAATATACTGTAGCACACAGTCAGAATTTGTTGTTGCCTGACTGATTTAAAGGAGTAGTTCACATAAAAATTTACATTTGCTGAAAATAGACTCATCGGAGATGTAGGTGAGTTTGTTGCTTCATGTAAACAGATTTAGAGAAATGTCTCATTCCATAACTTACTCACCAGTGGATCCACTGCAGTGAATGGGTGCCGTCAGAATGAGAGTCCAAACAGCTGATAAAAACCTCACAATAATCCACAAGTAATCCACACCACTCCAGTCCATCAGTTAACATCTTGTCAAATGGAAAACTATGAGTTTGTAAGAAGCAAATCTATCATTAAGGTGTTTTTAACTTCAAACCATCACTTCTGGCTAAAATACAAGTCCATAATAATGCTTCCTGTCTCTCAAAAATCCACCTACATATTTGTTTTTAATTGTTTTGGCTTATAAACAGTGCTTGATCTGTGCATATTTCTCTCCTGATTCAGACGGGATGACTTTTTATTTTGTTTTATTTTATTTTATTTTATTGTAGTGTATTTAATGTTTAAGTAGAGCTACGGCATTTTGTTATTGTTATAGTATATACCTAAAAAATATACAAAAAATGGCCAAAATATACAAAAAAAGTATATATTGTTAGATTTAATTTAATTTTTTATTATTTATTTGTTTATTTTTAATTTTTTAAATAAGCATCAGCAAATTAGCCTCAAAGACTGGGAATTTGGGACCATCAAGACCATTTATTTTATTTTATTTTTTTTTTATTTTATTTTATTTTGTGTATTTAATGTGTTTAAGTAGAGCTACTGCATATTGTTATTGCTATAGTGTATGTGTGTGTGTGTATATATACACACACACACACACACACACACACACACACACATATGTATAGTCTGTTACAGTCTTATTTACATATATATATAGTCTGTTGTCTTTAATACATTATTTGCTATGGACAAAAAATGTATTTGTTGAACATACATTCAAATAAAAAATAAGTAATGCATAAAGCCTAAATATTTGTTTTTAATTGTTTTGGACTGTTTTGGCTTGCAAACAGTGATTGATCTCTGCATATTTCTCTCCTGATTCAGACTGGATGACTTTTCCACTGAAGAAAACAATATTATGTGCTCATATTTTATCCAGAAACAACATTTTGAAGTTAAAAATGCCTAATGATTGATTTGTTTCATACAAACACTCAGCTTTTGGCTTCTCAAGATGTTAATTCATGGACTGGAGAAGTGTGGATTACTTGTGGATTATTGTGATGTTTTTATCAGTTTTATCAGTCCAAACGACTCTCATTCTGACGGCACCCATTCACTGCAGAGGATCCATTGGTGAGCAAGTGATGCAATGCTACATTTCTCCAAATCTGTTCTGATGAAGAAACAATCTCATCCATCTTGGATGGACTGAAGGTAAGTACATTTTCAGAAAATGTATTTTTTTTCAGTATTGTATTCCTTTAAGATGCATCATTTTATCCCATTGCACTGAATCTAAATCTCCCCATTTCTCATCAATCAATCAATAGAGCACTATAGATGCAATTTTATCAAATAGGAATTGAGGTCTGCATTCAAAGCCATCAAATCCATGTCAAAACAGAAGATGTAAACAGGCAAATGAGGATGCTCGCGGTGAGCGCACTACAGTCTTACATACAGATTACAGAGCAAATAGAGAGAAATGAAAGTTTCTGCGTCACAGCTGAGCTACGTCATAAGCAAATTATGAATTCAAGCCGCTGGATGTGAGGGAGAGGTAGAGCTCGGGAGTTTTTCACAAGCAAAGGTGCACACAGGGTTTTTAGAAATGACTCACTGGTTCTGTAATTATTCAGCCTCTCACTACTGAGCCTGCTTTTCTCGAAAATAACATCAGTTTCCTTCAGGAATGACCCACTGGAGCTCTACAGCTTTATCTTTATTTAAAGGGTCCAAGCGGTGAAGCTGGAAGTTTGTTTTCATCTTGGTTTTGCCCTAAAAGTGTCATAGATTGAGATTTCTGTTTTCAGACACCATTTTCATTTTTTATTTTATTTTTTTTTATTTTATTTTATTTTATTTTATTTTATTTTATTTTATTTTATTTTTTTATTTTATTTTATTTTTTTATTTTATTATTTTATTTTATTTTATTTTATTTGTATTTATTTTTTTTATTTTAGATTTTTATTTTTACTTTTTATTTATTTTTAGTTTATTTTAGTTTAGTTTTGCTCAGAAAACAACAATTTAGTTTTCAACAATCAAATTATCACTTTTTTAATTCAGTATTTAATTTTATTTAATTTAATTTTATGAATTAGTGAAAAAATTGACAATTGGATTGTTAATTATTACTATATTCTAGTTGTTTTCTGAGTAAAAATAATTAAATTAAATTAAATTGAATTAAAATACTGAATTTTAAAAAGTGATGATTTGATTGTTGAAATCTACATTGTTGTTTTCTGAGCAAACATAAAATAAAATAAAAATAAATAAAAAAAAGTAAAAATAAAAATATTAAAATTATAAAATAAAATAAAAATGTAAATACTCAATTTTAAAAAAGTGATGATTTGATTTTTACTTTTATCTATTTATTTTATTTTATTTTATTTTTTATTTTATCTTAGTTTAGTTTAGTTTAGTTTAGTTAGGTTTAGTTTAGTTTTGCTCAGAAAACAATTTAGCACTCAACAATCAAATCATTACTTTTTTTTTAAATTCAGTATTTAAAAATTAATTTAATTTCAATTTTATTTATTTTATATTATATTATTTTGGTTTAATTTAATTTAATTTATTTATTTATTTATTTTTTGCTCAGAAAATAACTAGAATGTAGTATTCAACAATCAAATGGTCATTTTTTTCACTCTGGAATATTTTTGAACTTAAAATAAAAATAAAATAAAATAAAATAAATAAGAAACTTTGCTTGTTTAAATATTTCTGAAATCATTTTGCAGATACAAACCAATTATATTTAACAAACAATTCCCATATCAACAAGCTGTCTGCTTTGAATACCAAGAAAAACAAGTGATACACAAAAGCAAGGATCTGTTTTACCTAAAAGCTGTCATCATGAATGTGTACTAAAATATTTATGCGAGAGCAGCAGTGATCATTATCGTGAGCATCTTACTAATGTAACTTACACACTCACCATCTGTTGCTCTGATCGCCGATGAAACGCCTCAGTCATTCTGCACAATTCATGATTCTGATACAATACGATACGAAGTCAATGGGTGCTGAATATATGTTTATTTATATTTAATGTATACCATGAGATTTTAAGTCAGAAGTCCTGTTGTTTTAGTTGATTTCAAACATAGGTCTAAATTCTGTCCTACAAAATAAAATTTGCATAGATAAATAATAATTTTTTTTTTTTAAACCTATACTGAGAAATATTCCATGGACCATGGAGTAAAAAACAGTATAAGTTTTGCTGAAATTGACCTAAGCTGCAAATAACGGGACTTTTTTTTGTGGATTCAGTTGCAAGAATTCAAATTAAAAAGCATACGTTTTTAGTGCATACAGTATGTGGAAAAATTGTTACATGTAAATTTTTAACTTTTAAATGTAAATATTAATATTTACAAATATTTTTAAATCTTAAAATTACAGATTATGATTTAATAGGAACATATACACGTTATACAAGCTTAGAAAAATATAATCCTAAATATAAATGTGAAATATAAAACGTCAGCTAAACATAGAAAACATGCAAATTGGTGCAGAGAGAAAAGAGAGAGAGAGAGACAGAGAGACAGAGAGAGAGAGAGAGAGAGAGAGAGCGGGTGGGCGGAGTTTATTGTGAGTGTGTCGGGAGTAACAGGTGCTCAGTAGCAGCTGCTGTTCACAAACACAGAAACACTGATCGATACGGAGCTGCTCTGATCTTCCAATACAGCTGATGATCAATAATAACCGGAATAATAACCTCTGAACGATAGGTGAGTGAAACATTTATGCGCCTTTCTCGGTTATCAGTTCTTACTTGGGTGACGCGACGTGACCGATGAACCTGTTGCTCCAACTCATGATGCCGTGTGTCAGTCATCAGGTGTTTATTGTCGAAGCAAATGCACGACAGTGTCATTGAATAGACCCGTTGCAATGTTCAGACGCTTCTGGAAATTCAGTGAAAACAAAAGTCTGTTCAGTTGAGTCTGTTCAAAGCTTCATTCCTGCAGAGGAAACTGAAGAGAAATTTCAGTCTAGTGGATGTTAGATTGAACACTAACATGAAGTACTATATATAAAATGTACCATGGCGATACTGTTTTTTTTTTTGGACATGCTATTTATTGTAGTAATATTGAGCCTTTTGAAATATGCAAAATAGAGTAATATAGTGTACTGTGGTATATGAATATGCCAATTAGCCTATTCAGTGCTATAAGTACCACACTTTTACCATCTGTTACTATAACTGGTTTGTATATTCCATTTTTACAGAACATTTTCTTGTCTAAGCAGCCAGAGTGGGAGATCTCTGTCATATGTTTGTTTTGTTTTAATTCAGTTATGCACAAGAGGTTTGATGTGCGGCTGGTAAGAGGATTGTCTGTTTCTGTTCGTGGTCAAACAGGTCATTTCCTTCTTTATACAGATTTAGTTAAGTGCCGGTGTGTGTGTGAGAGAGGGATCAGGTTAATAGACTTAATAGGATTTATTTCCTTTTATTCTTTCTTTTTTGCTAAGTCAACTAAGGCGAGCATGACTGTTACTAGTGCTCATACTTGGGGTTAATGATTTGAATACATCTGTAATTGGACCTGCATATCTACTGAATGATGCCTCAAACCGTGCAGCCACTAGGTCACCACTTAGCAACAACCCAAAACACCGTAGTAACTACCGACTGTAGCAACATCCCAAAACACCATAGCAACCACCTAGCAACAACCCAAAGCATTCTAGCAACTACCAACAGTAGCAACAATGGAAAACACCCTAGTAATCACCTACTGTAGCAACATCCCAATACACCTTAGCAACCACCTAGCAACAACCCAAATGACCCTAGCAACTACCAACTGTAGCAACAATCCAAAACACTGTTGTAACACCTACTGTAGCAACATCCCAATACACCATAGCAACCACCTAGCAACAACCCAAAACACCCTAGTAACCACCGACTGTAGCAACATCCCAAAACACCCTAATAACCACTGACTGTAGCAACATCCCAAAACACCCTAATAACCACCTACTGTAGCAACATCCCAATACACCGTAGCAACATCCCAATACACCATAGCAACAACCCAAAGCACCCTAGCAACTACCAACTGTAGCAACAAGCCAAAACACGCTAGTAACTACCTACTGTAGCAACATTCCAAAACACCATAGCAATCACCTAGCAACAATCTAAAGCACCCTAGCAACAATCAACTGTAGCAAAACCCAAAACAGGCTAGTAACCACATAGGCTAGCATGCACCTAGCAACAGCCCTAAACACCCTACCAACCACCTGCTGTAGCAACAATTCAAAATATCCTAGCAACCACCCAATGACAATCCCTAGTAACTATGTAGGCTAGCATACACCTAGCAACTGCCTACTCTAGCAACAACCCGAAACACCATAGCAACCACCAACTGTAGCAACAACCCAAAACAGGCTAGTAACCACCTACGGTCGCATCCACCTAGCAACAGCCCAAAACACCCTAGCAACCACCTAGAAAGCTTGAAACACCCTAGTAACTACTTTGCAACAATTCCTTTTAACCACCCTGGCTAGCATTCACCTAGCAACAGTGCAAAGTACCCTGGCAATCACCTAGCAACAGCCCAAAACATTCTAGTAATTACTTAGCAACAATTCCTTGTAACCACGTAGGCTAGCATTCACAGAGCAACAGCCCAAAGTACCCTAGCAATCACCTAGTGTAGCAACAACCTGAAACACCCTAGTAACCACCTAGCAACAGCCCAAAGTACCCTAGCAACCACCTACTGTAGCAACAACCTGAAACACCCTAGTAACCACCTACCAACAGCCCAAAGTACTCTAGCAACCACCTACTGTAGCAACAATCAGAAACACCCTAGTAACCACTAAGCAATAATCCCTAGTAACCACCTAAGCTAGCATCCACCTAGCAACAGTCCAAAATATCATCTACTGTAGCAACAACCCAAAACATTTTAGTAACAACCTAACAACAGCCCAAAGCACCCTAGCAACTACCTACTGCAGCAACAACCCAAAAAAAACACAGTAACCATTCAGCAACAATCCCTAGTAACCACCTAAGCTAGAATCCACCTAGCAACAGTTCAAAACATCCTAGCAACCATCTATAGCAACTACCCAAAGCATTCTAGTAACCACCTAACAACAACCCAAAGCACCCCAGCAACCTCCTACTGTAGCAACCACCCAAAACATTCTAGTAACGACCTAGCAACAACCCAAAGTACCCTAGCAACTACCCACTGTAGCAACAACCCAAAAACCATAGTAGCCACCCAGCAACAATCCCTAGTAACCACATAGGCTAGCATCCACCTAGTCAGAACCCAAAATATTTTAGTAATCACCTAGCAACAACCCAAAGCACCCTAGCAACCACCTACTGTAGCGACAACCTGAAACACTCTCGTAACAACCTAGCAACAACCCAAAACGTCCTAGTAACCATGTAACAACCAAAAACACTGTAGTAGCTGCTTAGTAACAGCCCATAATATCCTTGTAATCACCCAACAGCAACTCAACACATCCTAGCAACTACCTTGCAACAACCCAAAACATCCTAGCAACCACCTAGCAACAGCCTAAACACCTCAGCAACCACCTAGCAATGTACTAAAAAACACCCTGACAAGTTCACCACTTATAAAACCACAGCATGGCGCCAGCAACACCACGATTATGGGTTCAGTTCCCGAGGAATGCATGAGCTGATAATATGTATAGCTTGAATGCAACATGAAATAAATAAAACTACATTACATAAATCATAATATTAGCAAACTTTATAGCATTTGTCAATGCTTGTCTCCAGCATTTTGCCAGTAAAGCTATTATTGCACTGAATGTGGAGTGAGAGACAGTGCATGGAGTGATCGAAGGGCAAGAATGAACAATAGTCCTGCTGCCGCTAACGACGGCCATTATTAGTGTGCATTGTTTATTTATGTCTAAACAAAGCGTTGTGCCTTGGCGAGTGTGAAGCACAGCCTCTCTCTGCTGCTGTGGCGCGTGAGAACGCTTTTACTCGCTTTAATTAGACGCCACAACTCAATCTCCTGCAGTCATTCGATATTAAACACTTGCGGCCTCATGCACAAAAAACAATAGCATTTCCATTACAACGGAGGCTCTGGTTAATGTGTGTTTCGTATTACTTCAGTAGTGGATATGGGAGCGAGATCTATTTTGGACTGTTGGCCTGAAGTTGTGAAATCAGCAGCGTTGTTTTATTGCATTATAGCACTTTAACTGTCTCTGATAGGCAAAGAAAATGTTTTACTCTGCTATCTTGGCATATTTCTAAGTCAAAGGACTTGACAAAGGTGATATTGTTAAGTGAACACTTTCAAAAGGATTTTTCAGGGAGCTGTATAGTTTATCTGTGAAACTCACTGTAATAAGGAAATTGGTCTTATGTGAGTTGCTGTGCATTCTGGGTCAGAGTTAAGTTGATGTGATCTTCCATTAGCTAATGAGAAGACATGAGCGGCTGATCTAAACACTGTTTAACCTCAGGACAATCTGTTTTTGTGTTCAATTCCAGAAAATCTCAATAGGCTACGCCCATGAAAAAGTGCAGATAACAAACTTAACAGTGTGTTCTGTGTCAAAGGTTTTAGTATATAGTGCATAAAGCATATTACATTTAAAATTATGTTATATTTATATTTTTTCTATTTAAAAAAAAAAAATAGAATATCTTGTTCAGTAGACAATTTTTTTTTATAAAATATGCACAAATATATACAATAATTTTACATACATTATTTTAGTGTGTTTTATATATATATATATATATATATATATATATATATATATATATATATATATATATATATATATATATATATATATATATATATATATATTATAAATAAATAAATAATTTGTTTCAATATAGAAAAAAACAAAAAAGTATATAAATATTTAAAAACATTAAAAACATTAGGAATAAATTACAATTTTTATACTAAATGCACACATAATATAATATAATATAATATAATTACCTTTATATACATACGTAATTTTAGTGTTTTTATTCATATAATAAATAATGTAATATATATATATATATATATATATATATATATATATATAATATATATATAAAGTTTTACTATAGAAAAAAGTAAGTTTTATATTTAATATACACATAATAAAATATAATATCATATATAATTACTTTTACATACATAATTTGTGTTTGTATTTCATATATATATATATATATATATATATATATATATATATAGTTTTTTTCTTTTTTACTATAGAAAAAAAATTCAAAAGTATATAAATATTTATAAAAAACATTAAAACATGAGTACTATTTTATTTTATTTTACTTTTGCAGTCGCCTGTAATTGTGCTTTTAAATATGCATCCATTCACAGACTGCTGTTTAATTTAATCAATGGGTGTTGGTTGGCAATATCTATCAGTCAAACAGCAGTGTTTTAATAATATTAGGTCATATTTTTCCATCTAAGAACAGATTTGATTTCATTCAGTGTGTTACATCTTTGGCTTTTATTCAGTGTGTTTTGTTGTGCAACCCACGATGCAAAACTCAATTTCCTCTGTTATCTCATCTGTATTATGGATATCTTATAACATAATATTTTACTATTCAGGAAATGATGCCTGAGATGCATAAAAGTAAATGACCAGAAATCTTTTATTCCTTAATAGGATGTGATGCAACAAGTAATTTGTCCTTGTAAGAAATATGTATTTTCTTTATTATCTGTAAACATGTGCATATCGTAATAAGCATATGCAATATGTTGTGCTCATGCAATATCGCATCTCAGCTAAATTGCATCAACAAATTTCACTTTCTAAATTTTTTTTGGACTTTTGCAGTAAAACTGATAATAAATGTCTCTTTTTTAGTTTAATAGATCAACTCTGCCAGATTTCAGACAGGCAAAAGATATATAGTTGCATTAAGGATTTCAAGTGAAGCAATAAAGGAGCTAATGCAACGCTTCCCGCCTCAGCTACACATCCTGATGGGATGCTTTCACTCAAGGACAGCCGTCACCATGACAACAGCCGGTCAGGGCGGGGCTTAAGTGCAGGTATTCTCATTAGAGCCGTCCTCGACATCGAGCTACAACACGAGCCCGAGACCTCAAGGATGTCTCTCGCTCCGCTGATCATTAAACCTGAAGGCTACAGACAGATGCTCAGACATGTTTTGTACACTGAAGCCACCATGACATCCCAGTGGAGTGAAACACGCTGTTCTCATTATTGATCGCCTCTCCTAAAGTGAACACATGACACTTTCACTGTGTGCTCGTGAATGAGGCCGGTCAAACTGTACACTGCTTTCTAAAAGGATGAGATGTCAAATGAAAACAAGGTCAAGATGTTGTTCTGACTCAGGTTTAGTAACTGGAGTTTGTCAGCATCTATGTGACTTGTCACAAGTGAACTTGAGCAGTGAGCGTTCTGGATAACATCGCTCCTGTTTTTACTGTAATCCGCTGCTTTAATATCTGCTAACCGGTTTAGCTGCTCTGCGAGGGGAAGCTCTGATGCGTCTTGTCTGGAGATCAGTGACGGGTCAGACAGTATTCTGAGCAGAATTCCCCTCACAGATCCTCTATCAGACCACACAGTCTGTCTGGGACAAAGATGATAAACAGTCTGGTTTGTATTTGTGAGTCTCTCAAATGTGCAGCTTCTGAACAAGAAATGCAAATGGATGAGCGACAGTAAATGGGTGAATAGCTTTATTATTTACTGTTTGCACTATGTTTTTGACTTGAAATTGTTCATTCTGGGTTATATTGTTCAGGAATTTACATTGTACACCGTTTACAGGTTAGAGATTGGTGAGATTTTTCAGTGTTTTTGAAAAAAGTATCTTATGCTTATCTAAGGCTGAATTTATTTAATTAAAAATACAGTAAAATCAGTAATATTGTGAAATATTTTTATTATTTAAAAGAACTGTTTTCTGTGAAAATATATTGTAAAATGTAATTTATTCCTGCGTTGAAATGCTGAATTTTCAGCATCATTACTCCAGTCTTGAGTGTCACATGATCTTTCAGAAATCATTCTAATATGCTGATTTGCTGCTCAGGAAACATTTCTAATTTTTATTACTGTTTATGTTGTTTTTTTTTTTTTATTATTATTGAAATTGTTCATTCTGGGTTATATTGGTCAAGATTTCACGTTGTACATTACCGCTCAACGGTTTGAGATTGGTGGGATTTTTTTTTGTGTGTTTTTGAAAAAGTCTCTTATGCTTATCCAAGGCTGTATTTATTTAGTTAAAAATACAGTAAAATCAGTAATATTGTGAAATATTTTTATGATTTAAAAGAACTGTTTTCTATGTGAATATATTGTAAAGTGTAATTTATTCCTGCGTTGCAAAGGTGAATTTTCAGCGTCGCTACTCCAGTATTCAGTGTCACATGATCCTTCAGAAATCATTCGAATATGCTGATTTGCTGCTCAGGAAGCATTTCTGATTTGTATTATTTACTGTTTACGTTTGTTTTTTTATTTGAAATTGTTCATTGTGGGTTGTCGTTTTCAAGATTTCACATTGTACACTACCATTCAGAGGTTTGAGATTGGTGAGATTTTTCAGTGTTTTTGAATTAAGTCTCTTATGCGTATCCAAAGCTGTATTTATTTAACTAAAAATACAGTAAAATCAGTAATATTGTGAAGTATTTTTACAATTTAAAATAACAGTTTTCTGTGTGAATATGTTATAAAATGTAATTTATTTTTGTGATCAAAGCTGAATTCTCAGCATCATTGCTTCAGTGTTACATGATCCTTCAGAAACCATTCATTTTATTTTTTTTATTTACCGTTTACAGTGTTTTTTTTTTATTATTTATTTATTTTTTTTAATATGAAATTGTTAATTCTGGGTTATATTGTTCAAGATTTCACATTGTACATGTGATATTTTTACAATTTAAAAAAACTGTTCTCTATGTAAATACATTGTAAAATGATATTTATTTCTGTTTTGCAAAGCTGGATTTTCAGCATCATTCTAATATGAAATCATACTAATATGCTGATTTGCTGCTCAGGAAACATTTCTGATTTTTATTATTTACTATGGTATGTTTTTAGTTGAAATTGTTTATTTAGGGTTATATTGTTCAAGATTTCATATTGTACATTACTGTTCAGAGCTTTGAGATTGGTAAGATTTTTCAGTGTTTTTGAAAAAAGTCTCTTATGCCTATCTAAGGCTGTATTTATTTAATTAAAAATACAGTAAAAATCATAATATTGTGAAATATTTTTACAATTTAAAAGAACTGTTTACTATGTAAATATATTGCAAAATGTAATTTATTCCTGTGATGCAATGCTAAATTTTTAGCATCATTACTCCAGTCTTTAGTGTCACATGACCCTTCAGAAATCATTCTAATATGCTGATTTGCTGCTCAAGAAACATTTCTGATTATTATCAATGTTAAAAATGGTTGGGTTGCTTCATTATTTTGTGGAAACCATGGTGCAAATATTATTTTTGAGAATTTTTTTGATGAATAAAAAGTAAAAAAACATTTTATTTAAAATAGAAATCTGTTGTAACATCTTAAATGTCTGTCACATTTAATCAAATTAATGCGTTCTTGCTGAATACAATTTCTTAAAAAAAAAAACCTTTTGAACAGTACCATATATAAACCCCGTATTGCCATGCTTATTTCCATATGTACAATATTTATAACATTGATCAGACAAGTACCTTACATAAAGCTCACATTTTAATAACTGCTTGTCTATCTGTTTCTGTAACTATACAAACCTAATTAATATTTAATGAGTGAAGCATTGTTTGGTTTCTAATTGGTTAACTTCATGCATAATGTTAACACAACATTATAGCACCAGCAATAACCCAACTTCATCTGTTAGCTAATTTTCTGTCCCTGCTGTGTCTTAAGTGTGTAAACAGCCTCCATCTGTGATTTGAGGAGCCCATGGGAGGCCCCTATAGGATTGCAGTTTATTTGTGTCAAGCATGTTATTTGTTAAGATTTCTGAAGGCTCTTTTGTAAACAGGCTTCATTCTGTCTAGAAACGTGATGCGGTCGACCTGTGACTGGAGGAACTCCCAAAATAATTGTTTGGACTGATCATTTTTCTCTCGCTGAAGCTTGATATGTCACTCCATAGAGTTCAGTATAATAGGAGAAAGATTCTTCCCCGGCAGGCATTAACATGACCTCTTTCTCTTTGTCTCTGGCAGATCTCCTCCTCCACCTCCGGTCCTGATCCGCCTTCCTCCAGTTCCTGTCCATCCGTCTGCTCCGGGCTGCTCCATGCAGGGGAGCGGCTGATCTATGGGCCGCTCTCCGGTGAGCCTGTCCAGACTGAAGCTGGGGAAGCTAAAGGTGGTGCGGCGGCAGCTGCTGCAGCGCTATGAGCACCAGCCGTTTGTCTCCTGTCTGGCCGGCCTGTACGGCTGCCAGTGGAGACGCTACCAGCGTGCCAAAGCCCAGCCGGGGGAATGCTGCTGTAGTCGGGTGAGAAAACATGATTATTGTGGTGCTTGCAATCATTCTGAACTAAATGCAGCTGCAGTGGTTTTCATGCAAGTTTTGTTCCATAACATAGTAAGCTGTCTACATAGACAGCATGTCTAGGCATCATAGCACAGCATGCTTCTGGCTCGGGATGCTGAAAAATATGGACGGCGACATAATTCTGTTTTATAAAATTACTTATTTTGGTTACAGTTCTAGAAATCCCAGTATGCATTGCAACAAATTTAGTAAAAATATAACATTTTTATACAATAATAAACAGTACACTGTAAAAAGTTTTCACCAACATAAAAACTTAAGTCATTTCAGCTCACTACAATAAAGTGAGTTGAAATGACTTGTACTTTTAAGTTGATTTAACTAATAATTTTAAGGCAGCTGCTAATCTTAAGTTTTTAAGTTTAAACTGGTAAAAACTTGTTACAGTGTATGATTAACAAAATAAAGTCAGATTATGAAAAAGGACTATTTTCCATAATGCTTATTAGAGCTTAATTTTATTACAATTTATTAATTGTACTTATTGTAAATATATATAAATATGCGTATTACACTGTGATTTAAAATGTTTTTGGTAATTGTAATGTAATTGAAACTGGAGTAAAATTTTATGCATTCACTGTAGTGAAATATTTTTTAAATATTTTCCGATTTGTAAAAAATGTGAGCTCCTGTGACTAATTACTTGTATAATTGCATTACTTGATTAATTTTATGTATAAGGCACAGATAAACATTCAAAAACACTGTATGTTTTAAAAATATTTTTTTATTTTTTGTCAGAACTAATTTCCATTTTATTTGAATATCAAATGAAAACAAAAACTCCATGCATTCACTGTATTTCTTTATTTTACTTTTTTTCTTTTTTTTTTAATTGTTTGTATCTCTGTGGCTTAAAATATATTTCAGTCGTTAAAAACTTTTTGTTAATTGAAATTAGGCTAAAATAAAGCATAAATATTACATAAAATTGGTCCACATTCATTTTGATTGTATTTGAATGTAGTGTATAAAATGTAATATGCTGTATTTTGAATTTAAAATGTCATGCATTCAACTAGTTTTTGTCAAAAATATTTTTACTGGATTTTATGATTTTTATGTTTTATCTTTGTCATTTTTCCTTGCACTTTTGACCTGTTATATTTTATTAATTTAGCAAAAAATCACCATAGTCATAGTACAAAAGACATTTTGTATTTATGCATTTTAGCAAATGCTTTTATCTGAAGCAACTTTAATTCCATTCAAAGCATGCATTTAATAATTTCATGCATTCCCCATGACCTTGGCTGTCTATTCTCATGCTGCCTTGAAAACACTGAAATTTAAGTAAATGCAAATGTAATGTTAATTCAGTCTTGATTTACTACCATTGCAACAAGATGAATAAACCCAGGACACCACATGTATAAAGTACCAACATATTGTTGTCTCTCAAGGGGCTTGTTTTGTCTAAATCTGTGAATATTTTCCCCTGAACCAGAATATCTGCAGAAGCCACTCACGCTGCTCAATAGAAAGCACTTATCGGAGCACTTTTCCTGTATGTGCTGATGAGTTTTCTTTAACACGGCGAGCGCAGCTCTTCATCTGCTGATGGGCTGCATTCTAAATCGAGCTGTTTTCAGCGCCGATAAACAAGCTCCCCTCGGAGTCGCGCACAGAAGCGACTCATCTGAGTGTTAGGCGTGAGTTTTGCGGTGTGACTCAGAGAGCATCATTCATTGAGTCATTTCAAAGCAGCCTGATGACTCACTGTGTGATTGCTGCATGCTGAGCCAGGCCGTCCTGGACGGCTCCAAATCAACTATTTGAATTGCAAAGTTAGTATTAGCCTCATGTGTCGCATGTGTTTCATCCTCCTCTTGATTTTCTCACTCCGGCCGCTGTGTTGAGTAATTGCGGTGCGGTGTGGGTGTTCTCACAGCTCTTGATGGCTCTGTTTTGCAGTTGGAGTGCGGCAGTTTTGCTCTTCTCATCGTAACGTTTATCCTGACCCTGATATTCCTGTACTTCTGGAGCGAGGCGCAGAATGACTACAACGACTTTGACTGGTGAGTCTCTGCATGGACAGACAGATGGATTGACACATGATTAGACTGATGTGTTATTCATGGAAAACTGTGTCATTTGTGTGTCCCTATAGTTTATTAATTATACAGTAACATTACTTGATTTTGCTATTTAAGGTATATAATAGCAAAAATGTACTGTGCATTTTATGTTTAAATATTTTTCATTGGAAATTTTTTGAATGTGCACGTCCCTATTCATTTCTATTCTATTTGAATTGATTATATTTAATAAAAAAAAAGCACTTAATCAAATTAAAATGGCATGTATTCGCTATATCATAGGTTTTGTGTAAAAAATGTTTTTTGATATTTTTCCTTTTTTTTTTTTTTTTCTAGTTTTGTGTGTCCTGATGACTTATTAATTATATAATTACATTACGTGGTGCATTTGATTATATAAGGCATAGAAAAACTTAAAAAAAAAAAAAAACAGTTAGTTTTATTTTAAAATATTTTCCATCAGAACATCAGGAATTTGCATTTCCCTATTCATCACCATTATAAAAATAAAAACTTAGAAACTTTATTGAAAGTAAAATGTCATGCATTTGCTCTAGATTTGGTAAAAAAAAAAAAAAAAAAAAAAAAAAAAAAATATATATATATATATATATATATATATATATTATATATATAAATATATATATTATATTTATATATATAATATATAAATGTATATATATATATATTGAATTTATTGAAAGTGAAATGTCATCCATTTGCTGTAGTTTTGGTCTAAAATATTTTTAAAATATTTTCAGATTTTTTAAATGTGTGTATCTGTTGCTTATTAATTATATAATTACATTACTTGATTGATTTGATTGTATAAGGCATAGAAAACTTTTTTTATATTTCCCATCCAAATATCAGGAAATTGCATATCCTTTTTCATCTCCATTACATTTGAACAGGTTATATAAAATCATTTAAATTGTATGATTATCATTTTAATCATTTAATCATTATTATATAAATGTCATGCATTTACTGCAGTTTGTCTAAAATATTAAATAAATAAATAAATATATATATATATATATATATATATATATATATATATATATATATATATATATATATATATATATGTATATATATATATAATGATATAAATGTATAATATAATTAAAATATAAAATATTATAGTTATTAAATTATTATTCATTATCCATAATAGATATTATCCAGAATGTTGTTTGCTTTTCCTTATATAAAATAATTTTATTATATAAATGTCATGTGTTTATATAAATGCATGTCTTTATTCATCTCCATTATATTTGAATGAGTTATATAAAATTAAAAAAAAAAGGAATTTTGCTTTATTAAAAGTAAAATGTCATGCACTCGCTGTAGTTTTTGTCTGAATTAATTAAAAAATATTTTCTGAATTTTCTTAAGTCATTTGTCCTTGCATTTCTAACCAGTTACTTATATTAATTTCGTAAATGCTTTTAAAAATAACAATGCTGTCACATTTTGATATCACATTGACCTTTAGAAATAATAGTTTGATCTTTCAGACAGTAACATTTTGGCAATTGGTTTCATCTAAAGTGTTCTACATTGCATTAAAAGCATACATTTAACATGTTTCAACCCATGTTTCAAATTAAATATTCAGATACAAATAGCACCAGCTCCAAAAAATGACTGGCGTTGGATGGATGGATGAATTAATTGTTTTGATATTTCCCAGAAAAAAACCTTAAAATCTGTTCTTTATTTCTGGAGGTTCAACTTTGGGAACCTGGGCTTCTGGTTCCCGTGGTCGGTGGTGTTGTTGGTGGTCGCTGCGGCTCTCTTCACCTACATCGCCCTCCTGCTGGTGAGGACAGTGAACAGCAGCAATGCATTTCAGTTTCAGATTTAGCTTCTCCTGATGGTAACGTTGTGTTGTTGATGTTGTGCAGGTCCTGGCGGTGTGCCTTCTCTCTGAAGGACAGAGACTTTACCTCCACTGGAGCCACAAGGTGATCAAAAAAACAGTGTTTTCATCATTCATCCTGTTGTTGACGCCTCGTCTCACACATTTGTATTCATCACATATCTGCGTTACCAGAGAAACAGCTTCATATGATTCATAGATTGCGTTGAACCTACAATTAAATAATTTATGACACATTTTAAATCCTGGATAGAGCTTAGCTAAAAATATGACATTTTAAGTGTAATTTTGTGGGCTGCTGTTATTATTAGAAATTTTATTTTATTCTCTCCCAGCACAAATGTTGTTGCAGTGGTTTTAGGCTCCAACATGAGCCATTCAGAAACATTTTGCTGTGCTATAATAATTAAAAAAATATGTTTTATTGTTATTTTAGGATTATGTGTCATGAATATTTTGTTTATTTTTATTTGAATGTTTGTTTTAGTCATTTTGTTATTTGCTTTTGCTGTTTTTATTAGTTTTTTTTTTTTAATATTTCTATTTAGTATTTTTGTTTATTTCAGTTTTGTTTTGAGTAACTTTAGTACTTTTAGTACTTTAGTACTAATACTAATTTTATTTTAGTTTGTTGGCATGACAAGTTTTTAAATGCAAGTTCTTTTTTTTTTTTTTTTTTTTCTTTATTTAACCAATTGTTTTTAATCATTTTAGTTTTAGTTAACAATTAACAATACCAACACTAAAAACTAAAATTATTTTAATTCATCTAGCAACATTTCTCATTGTTATTTTATAAACATCTTGATATAATAAAAAAATTAAAATTAGGATTATGGTTAACTAAAACAACAACAACAAAAATACTAATAAACATGAACTGAAATAATGAAATAAAATAACGCATTAAATTTTTTTTTTTATTTAACAAGTTGTTTTTAATGGAAAATAAAATAAAATAAAATAAAATAAAATAAAAAAACAACTTATTTTAATTCAGCTAGTTGCCTTGGCAACATTTCACATTTTCATTTTATAAACATCTTGATATAATAAAAAAAAGCAGAACTAAAAATGAAAATGAATAAAAACTATTTAGTTTTTTTTTTATTTAATTTAATAATATTTAATAAGTTACATTTTTTTTTAATTTCATTTAACAGGTTCTTTTTAATAATTTAACTAAAACAACAAAAATTACTAAAGCGTTAACTGAAATAAAATATAAGAAAGATATCGATAAATAAATAAATAAATAAATAAATAAAAACTGATTTTAATTCAGCTAGTTGCATTGGCAACATTTCTCATTTTTTTTATAAACATCTTGATATAATAAAAACTACAAAATGAAAATGAATAAAAGCTATACATTTTTTTTTTATTTAATTTTTTAAGTTAAATTTTTTAAATTTCATTTAACAGGTTCTTTTTAATAATTCATTTTTAACTAAAGCAACAAAAAATTACTCCTAAGCGTTAACTGAAATAAAATTAAATAAAAATTAAATAAAATTAAATAAAATTAAATAAAATTAAATTAAATTAAATTAAATTAAATTAAATAAATGAATCTTGATATAATAAAAACTAAAACTAAAAATGAAAATAAATATAAACAATATAGGCATATTTTTAAAATAAAAAAAATAATAAAAATAACAAATGCACAACAAAATTACGAGAGAAACCTAAAAAGAACATATTTTTTATTATTAGTTTTAATATTATTATTATTATTATTATTGTGCATTCATTGTAATTTTTGTCTAAAATATTTGAAAAATGTTTTTTTGTCCCTTTGGCTCATTACTTTTAACTACAATTAATATAAAAACAGAAAATGCAAACGTGAAACTAATTAAAAATAATAAAAAAATATAATAGCATTTCAATCATGCTAAAATGCAATTCTGCTGTATTCTGTATTTTGCACAGATTGGCATCCTGGTGACTCTCACCTTCTCGATCAGTGCCACAGCTGTGCTTTCTGACTTATGGAGCAAAGAATGGACGACGCTGCTCCTTTCTTTTCAGGTGGGTCACGTGTCCAGACACAGACAGTCACTGCGGCTTTACATCAGTACAGTTCCTGTAATGCATTTATGTGTTTCCATTTTTGTCGTGCAGGTCACAGCGCCCTTTCTTCACGTGGGCGGAGTTTCACTAATGACACTTCTGTCCTGGCCAATAGCCTTACACTTCTTTCGCATGAACAAGAGAGGTACGTGATCCTGTTCACTGCTGGCAACAAATGAAAACGCATTGTGATTCTAGTCATATCCTTTTTCAGCCAGCATACGTCTAGTTGTTTGCACCAAGAAAGTGGTTCTGGGCTGAAAAATGGGATGTGCACCTGCTAGTCTTTAACTAGGTCTAGGTCCCACTTACATCAGGAGCCAGTGGCTGTGATTAAATTGTGATTTATCTAGTTTAAAAAAAGCTTGTTCTTTGTAAACTGATGCAACAAAATTTGATTTCTCCCATTATAACCATCCAATGTTGCATGGCAGTATTTTATATCTGTATATTTAAAGGTGCTGAAAGCAATTTCAGGCATTTTGCTTGAAAGAATTATTATTTGATTAAAAAATGTTTTTTCCACGTATTTTAAGACATGAATTTTGATGATACCTGTAAGGTTGAACATTTTTGTTAACCTTACAGTGTTATTTATGTATTATTATTTATGTGTTATTTTATGTATGTATTATATAATATTATATGATAGTATATATGTGTAAATAACACTATGTATTATTGTGTTGTTTATATGCTATTGTAGGTCTAATTATTTGAGTTTTTATTTAATCGTTTTTAATCGTATTTAATTGTTGTATAATAGTTTTGCAATTTATTTGTATATATATATATATATATATATATATATATATGGTGTATAATATATATATATATATATTGTGTATATATATATATATATATATATGTGTATATATATATATATATATTGTTATAATTTATATTGCTAATATTTACTAATAATGTACTTTCTATATATTTTTTTTAATTTTAGTGGTTTATAATTTTTTTTTTTTTTTTTTTTATGTAGCTTTAGCTTTACACTAAAAATAATCTACAGAAAAGGTTTTGGTAATTTTCTGCCAGGACATTAGCCTTTGTTTATGGACATTGCCTTTATTTCTAAAATATTTATTTATTTATTTATTTTTTTTTTAATTTTTAAATTGATATACTATTAAAGATTTTGCTAATATTTTTAGTTATATTTTAAATGTATAATTTTTATTAGCTTCTTTTTTTAATGTCTGTATACATTTTATTCATTTGTAGTTATTAGTTTTATTTAGTTTTGGTCATTTTAATATTTCAAGTTAAATGAAAATGAGAGATGTTGCCTTGGCAACTCACAAATAAAATAAAAATAAAATAAAATGTAAAATAAAATAAAATAAAATAAAATATTTTTTTTAGATTTTATTTAATTTCATGTTAATACAATTAACAGTAATTAAGTATTAAAAGTATTCTATAATAATTAATATAGAAGTTAATATAATTAAAAGTAATTAACAGTAATTAATAATAACCCTGCCCTACAACACAACATAATGCAATTTAATTCAAAATACAGTCAAAACACCTGTGGAAAATCAGTACGAAAAATTTATTTGTAATAACACAGTACATTGGGTCCTATTTTTGGATGTTTTTTAGAGTGTTGTAGTTGTTGTAGTTTAATTTATTACAGTTAGTTGCCAATGCCACATTTCTAATGTTCATCTAAATTTTTATTTTATTTTATTTTGTATTTATTTTTTATATTTTTATATTTTTATTTATTTATTTACTTATTTTATTTGATTTTTTTTTATTTTTTTTTATTTGCATGATATTCTGATAAAACACACCAGTGGTCTTTTTTTTGGATAACATCAAAGCTAAAGATATGCCAAATGTGGACTAAACTTGGATTATGGCTTGTAAACAAAAGCCATGATGTCTGTATAATTAAATGGGCAGATTATATAGTACCATAGTCAGTATCATCATCATTGTAGAAATGCCGTCATTTTGTTATTATCAGTGACTCAAATGCATCTTAACACAGCTGTTGCATCTGTCCTTGTCACCGTATTGTTAGACTCTCATAAAACCCGATCGCTCTGCGATGCACTGTTTGTCCTTGAAAAGCATTGCTCCTGTTCGTCTTTTCTCCTGCCGATGTTCAGCTGAGTCATGTCTGCGTCTCTTAATGAAGGCGTGATGAACGAGGCAGAAAGACGAACGCTGGACAGAGTCTGATCTCTCAGTAGCTGTGTGACTCTCGCCTCCATCCAGAGACCGGCCCTTTGTCCCGACGTCGTCTCTCTCTCTCGCTGAGATGAGCCGTGCCAGTGTAGAGATGACATAAACATGCATCATGCTCTCGCTCTCATTACGGCCGAGCAGCGGGTGCTGCGCTTACTAATTGGGCCTGTCAGCGTGCGATTATCTGCCTGAAATTCCCATGTTTGCTCAGGCTGCTAAATGATTGTAGTGGCGTTGGCAGGGATGATTTTTTTCTAATTGTCAATGGAGAGGGTGAATTAGCAGATTTGGTTATGATGGGGAATATGTTGACACAATTTTGGCCAGATCTGAAACCCTGATAGATGTATAAGCTCAGCTTCAGTTCTATATACACCCGAAAAAATCTGTGTATATATGGCACAATATATATAAACTTTATTAACATGAAGGAATTTTCCATATTGATTGATTGATTTTATTTATTTATTTATTTAACATGTGTTGTACCTGTATTTTGAATTTTACACTGGATTGCTTTGTATTTTGTGTCCTGGCAGAAAACTAAAATATATATGTAATGTAATGTAATATAATATAATATAATATAATATAATATAATATAATATAATATAATATAATATAATATAATATAATATAATATAATATAATATAATATAATATAATATAATAATTGTTTTTTTTTAAATGATACAAAACAGTAATAAAATAAAATAAAATAAAATGCAAATTAAATTAAAAATAAATATAAAAATAACTGCTATAAATATAAATTTAATTGCTGGTTCAAAGTAATTGACAAATGTAGTATAAATTTAAACTAAAATAACTAAAACTAAAAAGTAATAATTAAAAAATTATTATTAAAAAATAATTACATTTTACTTAGAAAAAGCTTTAAATTTCTGTTTTTAAACAATTCTGGAATATTCCTAAAGTAAGATAAAAATAAATAAAAAATAAAATAAAATAAAATAACATTTAACTGCTGGTTCAAAGTAATTGACAAATGTAGTATAGATTTAAACTAAAATAACTAAAACTAGATAAAGTAAAAGTAATAAATAAAAATAATTATATATATATATAAAAAAAACTATTACATAAAAGATTTACATTTCTGCTTTTAAACAATTCTGGAATATTCCTAAAATAAAAAAATAAAATAAAATAAAATAAAATAAAATAAAATAAAATAAAACAAAACAAAACACTGCTGGTTCAAAGTAACTGACACATGTAGTATAAATGTAAACTAAAATAACTAAAACTAGATAAAAGTAATAAATAAAAATGAATATTAAAAAAAGAAAAACTATTACACTATTACAAATGCTTTACATCTATGCTTTTAAACAATTCTGGAATATTCCTATAAAATAAAAAATAATTTTTTTTTTACATTAATAAAAAAAAATAATTATTAATGTGAATAATTATTTACATTAGATTAGATTTATTTGATTAGATTTACTATTATCTGCATTTACATTTTTATTCATTTAACAATTTTATATAATTTTATAACTATTTGACCAAGCTCAGATCAAAGCATTTGACAAATGTAGTATTAAAAAAAAAAAATGTTTTAATCAGTCAGTCCAGATCAATTCAGTTCAAGTTGTGAGCTAAAATGTATATGAAACTTTAAACTAGCTGCAACAGTCTCCATCCTAAAATGAAGAAACCCAGCTGATGAAATAGTTTCCTAATATTTTATCAACAATTAACATTCCTGTGTGCTAAATTATAAAGGTGCCATGTGTTTTTATAACAGTATAACAGATTTGTTTTACACTTTGCTTGATTTTTGCACACCTTCATTGACGAGTATCGTGTGTGTGTGTGTTTCAGTGAGGCAGGTGGCTCTCCTCGGCTTGTTTCTGGCGGTTCTCTTCGCCCTGTATCTGGTGCCGTTGGGCATGTATTCGCCCTGCATCAAAGAGGAGGGCACACTGGGGCCGGCGCCCACCCTCATCGGGCACAGAGGAGCGCCCATGGTCTGCTATTTTTACCTCATGATATTTGTGCCATATTGAATGAACACACATTGGTTTTATGTAGGCTTATGTCAGCGTGCCCTTTAAAATCAATGTCTGTTGGACTTGGCTTTCAACACTAGACAGTTTCGTTCTGATTCTAAGTGTTTTGCGTCTCATTTTTGACCTTTAATGGAAATATTAAACATTAAAATACAAGCACAAAGGTTAAGGCTCAAAATGGTTGTCCAATGAAGGGTTTCTCTTTAAACAGCTTGCACCAGAAAATACCCAGATGTCCTTTGAGAAGGCTGTAGAAGCGGGAGGAGAAGGACTGGAGACGGACGTCACAATCAGGTGAGCCGCTTCACCCATTCCTGCTTTATTGTATTCGCATAAAAGCATTTTAAAGTACTGAAACATGCTTTTTATGGCTTCTAACAGTCGCAGTAAAGATAGTTCAAGCGGTAAAGCATGGCGCTTCCAATGGGTTCAATTTCCAGTAAATGCATGAACTGATAAAACGTATATGTTCAGTGCAATGTATATTGCTTTAGAAAAAAGCATCTGCCAAATGCATAAGCACTTTTGTGATGTATACTACGATAATTCAAGAAAATTGTGTTTTGAGACATGATCATGATATTTAAAACTAATCTTTAAATTATGTAGCATTATAACGGAGCACGCTTTGCCTGTTTCTAAGGCAGCATCCTTCACAAAAATGGCAATTATATATACTCGGAATTAATTAATTTGATTCTGGCAATTAATCAAAGTAGTTAAAAACAAAATGTAAAAATTGGCTAAGTTGTCTAGTATTTGTGTGTGATGTATTTTTATGCTTACTAGAGAATCTGTGCGAAAACTTAACTTGAAGGGTTGTTATAATTAACGAAAACTGAAACCATTAAAAAAAAAAAAACATTTTTATCACTTGAAATTAAATAAAAGTTACACAAGATAAAATATAAAAAATTTAGCTAGTTGCCAAGTTTATATTGAAGTACTAAAATAACTAACACTTGGTAAAGTAAAATAAATGCATAGAAAAGCTTTACATTTCTGCTTTTAAACCTTTTTGGAATTTTCCTTAAATAAAATGAAATAATAAAATAAAATAAAATAAATAAAATAAAAATAATGAAGCAAATTAAAATAAAAAAACCCAACAAAATAAAATAATGTGATAAAATCTAAAATAAAATAGAATAAAGTAATAAAATGAAATAAAACTAATTTAAATAAAAAAAACAAATAAATTAAAATAAGAAAATTAAATTAAATAATATAAAAATAAAATAATAATTAAATACAATAAAAAATATACAATTAAAATTGAATAATATAATAACATAAAATAAAATAAATTTTATATATATATATATATATATATATATAATAAAATATTCATAAAATAAAATAGAATACACTAATAAAGTAAAATAAAATAAATTAATAAAAAATTAAAATAAAATAACAAAATAAAAAATAAAATATAATATAAAATATAAAATAAAATAAAGTAATAAAATAAAATAATGCAATAAAATAATAAAATAAAATTAAATAATAAAATAAAATAAATAAATAATTAAAATAAATTAATAAAATAAAATAAAAAATAACAAAATAAAAAAATCAAATATAATATAAAATAAAATAATATAAAATAAAACACAATAAAGTAATAAAATAAAATAAAAAAAATTTAAATAAAAAAATAGCATAAAATAACAAAATACAAAAAAATAAAATAAAATAAAATAAAATAAAATAAAATAAAATAAAGCAATTTTATTTCAGCTACCTACCAAGGCAACGTTTGTAATTTTTGTTTAGCTTAACTTGAAGTAGTAGTTTTTTTTTTTCTTTTTAATGTGAACAAAACAATAGAATATTTTCGAAAAACTATACCAGTATATCAATAATACTAGAATAACACTGATTGGAATCTCTTGTGCACTTCACATATAGTTAGTGTTGAATTGCTACCTGTCTTTCAGATCAGTCAATTTTGAAGTTTCATTTAACATTATGATACTTCCTTAGAAACAAAGCTGCCTATGTAGACAGCGGAGCTAATGTTGACGGCTCACAAAGTCCTCATCCGGAATTCACAGAACATTCTCTGCTATCAGCTTGCGTGTGTGACATTAGCAGATTTCTGTGATCTACCGCTTCAAAGACATCATCAAACCGTCAATGGGCCGCTCACCGAGCAGGTCATTTCCTCTGGACAAAGGTCTGCTGTAGCCCGGAGGAGTATAAATAGAGATATGATGCTAATGGCTCCTGGATGAGTCACTGCTCTCAGGTTAAGATGATTAGCTGAACACTAATCCTGTTAGCGCTCTCGTCTTGACTGCACGAGCTGCGGGAAGCTCCCTAGGAAGCGTGGATGAAGACGAGCGAGCGTGCCGTCTCTTTGCAGCCTGTATTACACAGCTGTGTTGACTCGACACTGTCAGTCATGTGTTTATCAGCCCTAATGGATCTGGAGCATCATCTTTAGTGTGTTTTAATACGCAAAGCTAATGCATTTTCTCCATTCACTTTCAAAACCCAATGGATCGCAATAATGGAGCAAAAGCAACAATTTTCTTTGTGTTTTAATGAGACCTACTGACCCTATCACAGATTGTTTGTGATATAACAACCTCTGACCCCGTTCACAATTATAGATGCATGTTCAGCTATGCATTGAAATTGGGTTAATCTATCTAACACACTTAACAAACACCTCACTCTGTGTGTTTGACCAACTTATCACTTGGAAAGTGACAGATGTAGGTTATGAGTTCAACCAGGTGAATATTTTCCTGCACATGTGGTGGCCTAGATTCACAACATGAAGTAAAAACAAGTTTTCTATGTAAGGGTAAAATTGGAAAGCAGTACAGGTTTTGCATTAGAGGACACCTGGGATTAAATTCATTTCGTTTTTGTGGATGTTGGTGTCTTTTAGTGGAACAAATACAAAAAATTACATTTTTCAGGCCCACAAAATACTTTCCCATGATTATGCAAATAATTGTTGTTATTGTTAACTAAAACTAAACTTAAATGATTAAAAATAATTTTAAAAAGGCTGAAATAAAATATAAATATTAGATACTGAAAAAGCGAAAAATTAGAAATGTTGAAATTGAAAATAAGTTGACCTAAAATGCACTAAAATTACTGAAACAGAAATAAAGATAAATATAAATGCTAAAAAAAAAAAAAAACTAATGAAATGACTGAAGTACCTAAATGAAAATGAAAGCACTAAATAAAAGCTCATTCAATTTTTTTTTTTTTTTTTTTTTTTTTTAAATTAGTAAAAGTAAGTAGTAAAAGTAAAGATCAAATTGATTTTACTTCGGTTTTATTTGTTTGCATGCTTTTTTAAAAAAGAAGATATATATATATATTTTTTTCATATTTTTTTATTTTTCAAACCTTGTCAGCTGAAAATAAGTTTAAAAGTAACTTTAAGTACTAAAATTACTAAAACTGAAACAGAAATAAAAATAAATCAATATTAAACTTAATAAATTCACTGAAGCACACAAAAATTAAAAAAATCAAAATAAAAGGTCCAAAATGTTTAATGTAGTGTTATGTAGATAAATACGGTCATTGTATAAAAAGAATACAAAAATAACACCAAGAAAATAAGATGTATTTGTTTGCTTGCTTCATTTGTAATTAAATATTATTAAAAAAAAAAAAAAAAAAAAAAAAAAAATATATATATATATATATATATATATATATATATATAATGTTATATTATAATATTTAATTACATAATATTATATATTTTATTTATATATATATATATATATATATATATATATATATATATATATATATATAATTATATATATATAATAATTATTATATATATAAATATATTATTATATATATAAATATATATATAAATATATATATATAATATATATATATAAATATATATATATATATATATATATATATATATATATATATATATATATATATATAATTATTATTTTCTTTTTGGAAAAAGTACTAAAATTACTAAAACTGGAACAAAAATGAAGATAAATATAAGTACTAAAAAATTCTAATAAAATGACAGAAGCACATAAATGAAAATGAAAACTGATAATATAAATAAAAGCTAATAAATGCTATAAAATCATTATTTTTCATGTTTCAGAAATTTTTTTTTTCATTATTATTTATTATTATTTTATTTATTTATTTATTTTTAAACCTAGGCAACTAACTAAAAATAAGTTGAACCTAAAGTGCTAAAACTGAAACAAAATTGAAGATAAATATAAATATTGAAAATGCTAATAAAATTACAGAAGCCCATAAATGAAAATGAAAACTGATAATATAAATAAAAGCTAAAAAAAAAAAAAAATCACATTGGAAGAAGTAAAATCAAGTTGTTTTTACTTAGTTTTTTTTGTTTATTTGCTTGGTTTGTTTTTAATTAAATGCTATAAAATCATTATTACTAACTAAGCTAACTAACTAAAAACTAACTTCAAGTACTAAAATTACTAAAACTGAAATGGAAAAAAAAATAGATACATAATATGACAGTACAAATGAAAACAAACAAACAAAATTATCAAAATATTAATAAATACTATACTTATATATAAATAATACAAAATACCAATAAAAAAAATACTTTGAGATATATTTGTTTGTATATAATTTTTTTTTAAACCTTGGCAACTGAAATGAAATAAATTGAACTTAAAGTAAAATTACAAAAATAGAAATAAAAATAAAACTAAATAAATATGAAACTAATAAAATGACAAGCACATAAAATTAAAAGTTATTCAAAATATTATTAAATGTACTGTATTAATAAAAACACTGTAATTCCATATAAATACTACTAATACTAATGTACTTGTATTTGATTTGTTTATAATGTTACTAAAAAATTAAAATTTTTCATATTTAAGAAGTATAAATCAAACAAAATTGGATTTTATAGCATGCGGAAACAGCTGCCATCCCGTTTGAGAATGCTTAAATATTGACACGATATTCCTCTGTGCAGTTATGACGGCGTCCCGTTCCTGATGCATGACAGCACTTTGAAGAGGACAACCAACGTTCATGAAGTGTTTCCCAACCGGTCGGACACGCTGGCGGCCATGTTTACCTGGGCAGAGCTGGAGATGCTCAGTGCCGGATCCTGGTTTCTTCAGGTAATGATCCAGAACCTCAGCTTCCTGTTCATCAACTAGCAGTTGTATTAAATAATATTGATGGTTATGTGCATAATGCAATGCTACCTTACTGAAAACTGTCATCCAGATAGCTTTTTTAATATACATTTTTTAATATAAATAATATAAAATAATAATATAATTAATGTAAAAAATGATATAACATTTTAACCTTTGGTAGTATATTCAGTCAAGAATAAAAATAAAATAATAAAAAAAAAATCACTGTGAACATGTGCAATGATTGTATTTGTTTTACGTCAAAGCTGGTTATTATAATATGTTATGATGTTCTTTCCAGCATTTTTCAGCCACATATTGTTCTCTCAGAGTAATTATACATAATAGAATCCATTTATCAGAGAACAAGCAGAATGGATTTGTATTTTTAGAGAAATTTGTTGTGGTCAAAGCAGATTAGAAACGAACAGAAACTCATCATGCTTTCTAAAAACCCATCGTTCTATAATAAAAATGATATTGCAGTGCGCATCCGTATATTCGTTTGCTTCTTGGCCTCTTAATTAACCTTAGAATCCCTCTGAAATCCCAGTGTGGAATCAATTGGGATTAAAGGATTCTGGCTGGCATTAGGCTCTGCCGGAGGAAGCATGCGTCACCGTACACACACGTTGTACACGCGTACAGTACGACTGCCGCCGCTGCTCAACCTCTCCCTGTTTAAAGTTCAACACACGAAGCTATTCAGGGCTGTGATGAAGTTAAAAGCTTGTGGATTGAAGTTGAAAGGCGTACTGTGCACCATCTTTGAGCTCTGAAAATAGATGGTATGCCTTATTATAAGGGTACTTTTTTGGCAGCTGAAAACCTTTGACGTAAATATTAACTTGAAGTGTCCCTTGAGATTTGAAAAAAATGTAACTGTAAATGTAAATGTTTTTCGTTTATTTGTTGGTTTGTTTGTTTGTAACTATAGTTATGAAAATTGACAATACTACTGTAAATTACAACAGTACTGTAAAATATTTAACATTTTATTCATTTTTATTATTATTTTTTAATTTTAATATTTTATTAGGTTTTATTCTTCTTCTTCTTCTTCTTCTTCTTCTTATTAATTATTACTTTAGCTATTATTAGAAAAATAAATATATTGCAGATGTAAACTATAATACTTTAAAATATGTATTATTATTAAATATAATTTTAAATATAATTAAAATATGATTAAAAAATGAAGACATTACTGCTGGAAATTACAGTTGTACTCTGTTTATTATTTTATTTTTTTATTATTTTATTTATTATTATTATTACTACTGTTGTAAACTGCAATTGTACTTTAAAATATTTATTTTTATTATTTATTATTACTTCAGCTATAATTAGAAAAATTAGTAAATAGATTGCAGTTGTAAACTATAATACTTTCAAACATATTATTATTATTATTTTTATTATTATTATTTTTAATAGAATTAAAAATGATGACTTTACTGCTGGACATTTATATAGAAAAGTTTGTTATTTTGCATTTATAATGAGTTATTATGGCTAATATAATAATATTTATTTTTATTATTATTATTATTATTATTATTATTATTATTATTATTATCAATTACTTTAGCTATAATTAGAAAAATGAATAAATATATTGCAGTTGTAAACTATAATACTTCTAAAATTGTATTATTATTATAATTTTAAATATAGTTAAAATGAAGACATTGCTGTTGTAAACTAATTGTACTTGTAAAATATTTATTTAACATTACTTCTTAATTTATATAAAAAAGTTAGTTTTTTTTACATTTATTATTAGTTATTATGGCTAAAATGAGAAAAATAAAGAAATTTTGTTGTAAACTATTTGTACTTTAAAATATTTATTATTATTGATTATTACTTTAGGTATAATTAGATATAATATATATATATATATATATATATATATATATATATATATAGAAAGTGTATTATTCTGTATTATTTATTATTTTATGTAAATAGTTGTTTATATTTTTATTTTATATTATTATTTATTTATTATTATTATTATAGCTATAATTTAAAAAATAAAGAAATGTTGTAAACATGTAAGTGTACTTTTATATTTATTACTATTATTAGTATTATTATTATTATTATTATTATATTATTATTATAACTATAAATATAAAATGAAGACATTACTGTTATGAACTAATTGTACTGTAAACTGTTTTCTTATTTTGTATTAAAATAGTTTATATTTATTATTTGTTATTTTAGCTATAATTAGAAAAAAATAAGTTTTGTTGTAAACTATAATTGTACTTAAATTTTTTTTTTATTATTATTTTTTATTATTGTACTGTAAAATAAAAATGAATATTTGATCATTATAATAACAATATTATTTGCACTACATGTGACAATACTAATATTTATGTCATAAATTCTTCTTTATATGTTCTTTATATGTAAATCCTCAGTTTTTTTATTTTGGTGGAGTAGCCTAATGCTGAAATGCTGTTAACGTCCATCCACAAATATGTTGGAAATGAAGCAGATGTGTAAATAAAGTTAACCAAGTTTACTCGCAGCACATGCAGAGATGGAGTTCGCCGGATTGACTGTGAACTGAGAAAATCTGAGACACAGAATAAACAGTTTTTTAATTCAGCTACAGCCTTTGATCTGTTAATGCACTGAACTTTGTGATTTTAATCATGTAGGGCCGTTTATTTTAATTTTGCATTCAATATAATTGATCATCAGCCTTATTAATTTGTCAGCTAAACACATTCTCTCTCTGTCTCCTCTCAGAGGGATCCTTTCGGCACGGCCTCTTCTCTTGATGAAGACGAGAAGGTTCAGATCCAGAACCAGACGATCCCCACCCTGAAGGACTTCCTGAATCTGGCCGCTCAGCACGAGAAAACTGTGATCTTTGACCTCAGACGTCCACCGCAAGGACACCCGTACAGAGACGCGTGGATCACGTCCGTGCTGGAGGTCATACGCAACGAGTCGTCCATCAACTCCAGCCAGGTAGTTCAGCAACACCAGCTGGATGCTGATGGGTTCTTCCAGCCATGATAACAATAATTATGTCATGACAAGTAATCTTGTGGCATTTCGCATTTCCAAATTTAAACTGTTCTATAAAAAAGGATCTGAAACAGTGATTGTTGATGTATGTTTGTCGCAGGTGTTGTGGCTGCCGGCCGATCAGAGGAGTCTGGTGCAGGAGATGGACCCGGAGCTGCAGCAGACGTCTGGAGATCACGCCTCCTTAGAGGAGCTGCAGGACAAACACATCGTCCGACTCAACCTCCATTACAGCTACATGTCACAGGAGCAGATCAGGTACGTCAGAGAGAGCTGCTCGAACACACTGTGATCAAACTACTGTACACTGTGCTTGATAATAATAGTAATAATAATAATGATAATAAAAAAAATTAAAAAAATAATAATAATAATAATAATGATATATTAATCCATTATAAATATTGTTTTATTTATTAATAAAATATATAATATATAACATAATAATAATATTAATAATAATGATAATAATACATCTATATATGATATAATAATTTCTTATCAAATAAATAGAATTTTTATTTATTAATCATGAATAAGCAATAAATAAATACATAAATACATACATTTATAATTTATGATATTACTTTTTATTTATTAATAATAAATAAGCATTATATAATTAATAATAATGCTATAATAATATAATTTTTTATTTAATATTCATAAATAAGGATTACTAAATAAATAAATAAATATTCATTATTTATGATGTATTGTTACAATTATAAATAATATAATTTGATTTATTAACAATAAATAAGCATTATATAATAATAATTATATAAAATAAATGAAATATTAATCCATTATAAATATAAATATTATTTTTATTTATAAATAATGAATGAATGAATGAATGAATTAATTAATTAATTATGATATATTAATTCATTCTAAATATGAATATGATTTTATTTAGTAATAAATATAATGATGATAATAATAATAAAATCATTATATGATATAGTAATCCATTATAAATATAAAGATTATTTTTATTTATTAATAATGAATAAGCATTAAATAAATAAATAAATAAATAAATGCATTTATTATGATGTTACTACATTATAAATATAAATATTTTATATATTAAATATTATTTTATTTACTATAATTAATAACAATAATAATAGTAATACATAAACACATTTATTTATAATATAGTAATCTAATATAAATATTATAAATATAA
>CM070024.1:1958165-1995665 GCA_036247105.1 Cirrhinus mrigala | reverse complement strand
TTAAAGTCTTAAAAAAATGCAAAAATAATGGAAAATTGTATTGATAAGCAACTGTTTGGCACAAGAGACCTTAACTCACATTATGAGTGGATCTCAGGGGGAAATTCTATAATGTATACAGTGATACAAAGTTACATCTTTTTTAAAGACAAATGCTGCAGTTCGTAAATGAAATGGAGTGAATGGGTGCCGTCAGAGTGAGAGCCCAAACAGCTAATAAAAACTAATCCACAAGTAATCCACACCACTCCAGTCCAGCAATTAACATCTTGAGAAGACAAAAGCTGCATGCTTGTAAGAAACAAATCCATCAAGATGTTTTCTAATCTCAAACTATTGCTTTCGCCTAAAATACGAGTCCTCTATTCATATTACTTTTTATTGTAAAAAAGTTGTCTCAGCTGAATCAGGAGAAAAATCTGCACAGATCAACCACCATTTACAAGCCAAAACAGTCCAAAACAGCTCTAAACAAATATGTGGCTGGATTTTGATGTGAGAGACAACAGGAGATGGACTTTTCACTGGAGGAAGCGTTATTATGGATTTTGGATTCGTATTTTGGCCGGAAGCAACAGTTTGAAGTTACAAATGTCTTAATAATGGACTTGTTTCTTACAAACGCACAGCTTTTGTCTACTCAAAATGTTAACCGATGGACTGGAGTGGTGTGGATTACTTGTGGATTATTGTGATGTTTTTATCAGTTGTTTGGACTCTCATTCTGACGGCACCCATTCACTGCAGAGGATCCATTGGTGAGCAAGTGATGTAATGCTGTAGCATTTCTTCAAATCTGATGAAGAAACAAACTCATCTGCATCTTAGATGGCCTAAAGGTGAGTACATTTTAATTTTTGGATGGACTTTTCTGTAATAAAACACAACTTTTGAACATCAGATCCTCATCTTCAACTCACCGTCCTCAAGTGTCTGCTGTATGACGTGGTCCGACATGCGACTGGCACCCATGGGCATGTACGCTACGATGTAAAAGGTGTAGTTTCGCCCAGCCTCTAGATCATCAATGATGTAGCGGGTGGTATCGTTACCGATGACAATCTGGTACTCCTCGTTATTCAGACCTGTTGAGACACGACAAGACTTAATGTTTCACATCGCTGGAAAACAAGACAAATTCATGTATATTCCTATGCTTGATTTCTGGGGACAGTATGAATGATAAAATGCATGCTTTGAACGCAATGCAAGTTGCTTTAAATAAAAGCATCTGTCAAATGCATAAAGATATTATGCACTAAATGCAAACTAATAATGCACAGATACCAAATGAAAAAAAAAAGTGTAGAATTTACTTCAAAACCATCTTTACTCAGGAATTGCTAGTAAATTTCACACATAATTACAAAGAAATGGCAATTATCACTTTGAATTAAAAAAGAGATTTTGATGTAGAACAACTTTCATTTTTTACAGTGCTGAGGAAAGTTGTATTGTCCCAAATGCATGCTCCTTATCCTTCATAAATCGAAATGCATGAAGTCTTTAACTACTAGTCTGTGCAGCTATTCAAAACCAGTGCCAGTATAAAAAGAAACACGTCAACTCCATCAACACGGCCATGCCTACTTTTAATTAAGCGCTTTATCAATGCAACTAAAGGCAAATTCCATCTGCTGGTTTTCCCACAAGTCCACTGCACCTGATAACGCTTTAATTAGGCCACATTAAGATGCTCAAATAAAAGAAACACTTTACAGCATTGAATCTCCAACTGAATTTCTGACCCGATAAACAAGATACTCGACAGTCAACAGAAAAGGCCTTGTTCCGGCGTTGAATGGCCACGCTGAAGACTTTGACTCTGACGCACAGGGACAAACCCCCCCGAAGCCTCTTCAGAGTTAGATTAAGACACTCCAACACTCGGGATAATTAGCCCCCTTTTGCACCCCTTTCAATCACTTCCGATGCTTTTTGCCCTCCAGAGCAGATGCAGTGTGTATTCTTTCTCTACAGCTATTCTACTCCTACTAAATAGCCAGGAATTCTGGAAGTCCAAGTGCAACCGGCAAAATCCCTAATAAAGATTTCACACTTGTCAGAACAGTTCCTGTTGGACGTCTCATTGTTTTCTCTCCCTTATCTCCTCACAGGCAGGCAGGTGTTTTATTTGGACGTTTTTATCAAAAGCTAAAAGCATGTCAATGCTTTTAAATTGCAAGCATTTTGTGGTAACTAAACAAATGATTCTTGACATTTTTGTCCAGAAAGGACTTTTTTTTTAATAACAGAAACTGCTCAAAGAGTACTCAACTTCTCAACTAGCTGTCATGAAAAGAGCAAGAGTTCATTTTGGGGGAAACCATTCCTTTAATTGTGTTCTTGTGTCTTTTTTTACCACTGTCCGCTCCACTTTTGCACTCTTTTTACATCTGAAATGCTCACCTTCTGCCTTCATGTAGTGCACAGAGTAGGCGATGACTTTGTCCGAGTTGTACATGGGTCTTTCCCAGGCCAGTAAGATGGCTGAGCTGGATACGGTGTCCGCACGGACATTTCTGGGCGCGCTCGGTCGGTTGTCTGACATCACTACGATCAGACGAGCCATGGCCAGAACCGAACCCTGATCGTTCTCCGCCTGACACTGGTATATGCCGTCATCTTCTGGAATAATCTGGTTTATCACCAGTTTACTGTGAAAGTAAAACAAAAGTTTTTCATGATGAATAAAAACTTTGCATCTCAAAATTTAAAGTAAGAAAAATTGTATAACTTTTTTCATAATGACAATGAATATTCTTGGACTTTTTTGCATTATTTTTGGCACAGATTACTGTAAAAATAAAACAACAGTTTTTCATGATGAATAAAAACTCAAGACACTGATACATTTAAGTATCTCAAAAAAATTGCATCTCAAAATTTAAAGTAAGAAAAAATGATTAACTTTTTTAATAATGAAAATGAATATTCTTGGACTTTTTTGCATTATTTTTGGCACATTTTACCATTTTACTATCAAATTCTTATTACTCTAATACAAAACTGACACTTTCTTTACTGTAATGTAAAATGTGCGTATATATACAGTATATATTCAATTATTTTCATGATACATAATTATATATATATATATATATATATATATATATATATATATATATAATTTAGTAGCATTTGTTGCACTGAGTTAAATCTCATTAAAAAAAAAAAAAAAAATATATAATATATATATATATATATATATATATATATATAAAATATTATTTATTATTTTATATATTATTTAGATATTACATTCTTTTTTATATGTGAACCTGGACCACAAAACCAGTCTTAAGTAGCACAGGTGTATTTGTAGCAATAGCCAAAAAAATTTCTTTCATGCCAAAAATCATTAGGATATTAAGTAAAGATCATGTTCCACGCAGATATTTTGTAAATTTCATACCGAAAATATATCAAAACATAATTTTTGATTAGTAATATGCATTGCTAAGAACTTCATTTGGACAACTTTAAAGGCGATTTTTTCAGATTCAAGATTTTAAAAAAGCTGTATGTCGGGCAAAAATATTGTCCTATCCTAACTCATTTACAAATAATCTTATTTATTCATTAATCTCAATTAAAAAAATTGACCCTTATGATTTTGTGGTCCAAGGTCACATATGATATGGTATTAAAAATAAGTTTTGTAACATGAATATTTGTAGATGCAAGAACTGAATATAGACCTCGACACATATATTTAACATGCGTGTTTAACATGTGCATGTTGAGGTGGAAAGAGCACGTCAATAACACTAGTGCAAATCACTCCCCCACCCCTTTTGCTTTCAGGCTCCCATAACAAACCCAGACAGGAAAACAAATTAAAGGAAAATCAAAGAGAAAATCAGCTCAAACACCATTAGCAGAGCACTGAATAATTAACCCTCTCTTGTTCCACAGAAGAAACCAGCTGATGAATATTTCAGCGGGACAGAGTTTCCAGCAGACAAATGAGCCAATTCAAACCCCGAGCAACGTCAGGCATCAGGTAGTGCTCAAAATTTATACTTTAACTCAAATTCAAAACAAACAGAAACAAGTGCAATAGATTCAGCCTTGGACAAGGAAGTGTACAGCTTCACATGATTTTTCTGAGATGCATTAAACAATTCAAGCAGATGCAGCTATAAAAAAAGACTTCCCATGTTTCAACCCATGCACATTCTGAAATGCACTGATCCACTGGTGTTATTCACATGGCAGTACCTGTTATACATCTTAAGACGTCCGTTTGAGTGAACGGGTTCACCGTTTTTCAGCCATGTGATCTGAGGTGTCGGAAGTCCCTCTGCCATGCATACGAAGCGTGCAGTACCGGCCCTCGGTCGGGTCACGCTTTCCGGCCACTCCACAAGAGACGGCGGTGCTGCACAAAAATAAAAACACAGATGCATTTATTAAATGCATGCATTAGTGCAATCTAAAGCAAACATCCTTATTTGTCAAAGAAACAGAATATGGTTAATATACTGATTTGCTTACCTATAACAGTTATATTTGCGGCTGCAATTGTGTAGTTTCTGGTTCCTGGTGTAGTTGCGCGGCAAAAGTAGATTCCTGCATGTTGGGGTTTCACGTCTGATATAAGCAGGTTTCCATTGCCAAGAACCTTTGTTTTGTGAACATCTATAGATTTATGGTCAGCACGGCTCCATGAGATCAGCGGACGAGGGTTTCCGGTCGCCATGCATTCCAACAAAGCCGTACTGTGAACCGCCACGGTCAGATTCTGAGGACCGGCGATGATACGAGGCCTTTGAGGAACTCTGGGAGATGAAGCTATTGAGAAGCAAAAAGATAGTAAATGAAAATGGCACATATGCATACTGTATCTACATGTTTAGGTCTTTATCTAACCTGCGGTCACGGTTAGCACGGCCTCGGAGCTCCTGCGTCGGCTGGCGATATTAGTCGCCACACATCGGTAACTCCCAGCGTCGGCCTGTTCGACTCCCTGAATTTGTAAAACGCCACTGGGCAGCACTGTGATTCTAGATTGAGACATGCAAATGTTGTCTTCATACAATATATGATAAAATATGTAATGTTCAGAATGTGATATGTCAAAAATACAGTTGAGGTCAAAAGTTTAGAATTTGCAAAATGTTAATTATTTGACCAAAATGCATGTTATTGTTTATTTAGTACTGACCTGAATAAGATAAATGATGTTTACATGTAGTCCACAAGAGAAAATAATAGTTGAATTTATAAAAATGACCCCGTTCAAGTTTACACGCCCTTGATTCTTAATACTGTGTGTTACCTGAATGATCCACAGCTGTGTTTTTTCTTTTTTTTTTGTTTAGTGATAGTTGATCATGAATCCCTTGTTTGTCCTGAACAGTTAAACTGGCTGCTGTTTTTCAGAAAAATCCTTCAAGTCACACAAATTCTTTGGTTTTTCCAGCATTTTTGTGTATTTGAACCCTTTCCAACAACTGACTATATGATTTTGAGATCCATCGTTTGACTTTTATGCAACTATTACAGAAGGTTCAAACACTCACTGATGCTCCAGAAGGAAACACCATGCGTTAAGAGCTGGGGGTGAAAATTTTTGAATTTGAAGATTGGGGTAAATTTAACTTTTGTCTTCTGGGAAACATGTAAGTATCTTCTGTAGCTTCTGAAGGGCAGTACTAAATGAAAAAATACGATATTTAGGCAAAATAAGAAAAATGTACACATCTCCATTCTGTTCAAAAGTTTTCACCCCCGGCTCTTAATGCATGGTTTTACCTTCTGGAGCATCAGTGAGCGTTTGAACCTTCTGTTATAGTTGCATACGAGTCCCTCAGTTGTCCTCAGTGTGAAAAGATGGATCTCAAAATCATACAGTCATTACTGGAAAGGTTCAAATACACAAAAATGCTGGAAAACCAAAGAATTTGTGGGACCTGAAGGATTTTTCTGAAGAACAGCGGGCAGTTTAACTGTTCAGGACAAAAAAGGGATTCATGAACAACTATCACTAAACAAACAAAAAAACAGCTGTGGATCCTTCAGGTAACAACACAGTATTAAGAATCAAGCATATGTAAACTTTTGCACAAATTAAAGAAAGAGTATGTGGTCAATGCCAAGCCCCTCCTCTCTCTAGTAAGTGGGCGGAGCTGTACCTTTCAGTGGCCAATGGTAAAGTGACTCTGTTAAACTCCCAGGCGATGATTGGTGGGGGCGTGGCCATGATTTTACAGGAGAAACGTGCGACGGATCCCTCCATAACCGTGATTGATGCCGGCTGCTGAGTGAAGGTGGATAAACCTGCAGAAAGACAACAACATATTCAGACAAGAATATCAGCAGTGATTTACTGAGCTGTGAATGGAGAATCTCTCATTTGAATAGTAAATTCAAGCATGTTTAAATGCCAATGAGATATGAGAGAGAAAAACAAAGTTTGGTTGTAAGATGATCCAGCACACATGCTCACACTGTCAGCAGAGATGAATGAGTCAAACTGAACCAAAAGCTTTAGTTAAACAATAGCGACAAACACCTCAGGCTAACATAACACACACCTTTTGGTAACACTTGTGTGTGTGTGTGCGTGTTACTCTTCAAACTAAACGCATCCCTTTTGCTTGTTACCTTCATGTATTTCTGTGATTTCCTTAAACTTCAAAAACAAAACAAACTAAATAAATAAATAAAAATTTAAATAAATATAAAAATCAAAGTGGACAAATTTAATTAATTTGTTTTTTTTATTTTTATATTTCCTGTTTATATATATATATATATATATATATTTTTTTTTTTTTTTTTTAATTATTATATATATATATATATATATTTTATTCTTACATATCTATGTAGTTTTTGATATTTTCATTTCAGTTTTAGGTTTAGTTATTCTAGTACATTAGGTTAAAAAAATATATATATATTGTTTTATAAGTTGATTTTTTTTTTTTTTTAGTTAAGATTTATTTTATTTTAAGTATCCTTTATATTTTATTCTATCTTTTATTTACGGTTTGAGTTTCAGTTAAATATAATAACCCTGTCACCATTCTTTAAAAAGACTCTTCTTGGCTTTCTGAGTGATAATAATCAGCAAAAGCAAACACAATACACCAGTACAGCAAACACAGCTCGCCATAAACGGCCTGTTTTAGGATTGAACGGCATCAATGTTTGTTTAACGTGTCTTTTCAGCGAGGCCTTCACATCGGTGCCGCGTTTCAGCTCTGACCTTCTCAGTCTAACAGGCATAAAACCCCCCAAAGCCATTAAGATCAACCCCCTCACCTCCCCTCCATCCCCTGAAGAAGCCTCGGGTCAATAATTAGTTAACAGGAATCAATGGAAGCTCTGCTATACATACAGACCTCAGTATAAATCTCATGTTAGGATGGAGATAATAACAAAATCAGCCTCGGGCCTGAATGTTGCGGTGCAAAGATTAAGTAAGACACAGATAAGTAAGATCTAATCACTGACAGGAAGTCATCATCACAGATTTAATAGCTACATACATAATTCAAGCAGTAATAAAGCTCTAATAAAGCAGGTGAGTTGATTGACAGTTCTAGAAAGTCAAACTACACTTTGAACAAAGTTCTGCTGACCTTTGACCCTGAGAAGTGTTATTGGATGCTGTGTGTGTTTGTGTGCTAATTCTAGTTAAATCACCATTCCAATAACAAATAACTACCATAAACACCTACAAACGCATACTGTTTGTATATGCACTATATTAATCCTTTAAAGTACTTCAAAGAAGGAGTAGCATTTAAGTGCAACAGTATATGAATATATAAATCATCTAGTAACATAAGAAAGTTAGTAACAAATTCCACATGCACACATGCAAAAAATATATGTGAATGCATGAGATAAAATAAAAATGCACAAACTGACTTTGGATAAAAGTGTCTGTCAAATGCATAACTGTAAATGCAATCTGTAGGATTTTTTGTATGACACACTAGAAGCTCCTATGAATCACAAGCTGCATGCAGTGACCTTTATGTTTTGAAACATGCATAAAGTACGTCATCTGAACAAAATTATCAACCTTGAAGGGTCCCAACAGAGTTTTGACTGACTGAGGAAGCACTTTGGATGTTTCTGAGCATTGAATCAGTTCTGAACGGTTGACTCTCCAAAGCAGCGGCACTGTCATCTTGAGAAATTTGGAATTTCTCACTATGAAAACTAGGGACTTAAACACCCAAAAACTATCATTTCCAAACCTGCATGACTTTCTTTCTTCTGTAGGACACAAAAGAAGAGATTCTGAAAAAGATTTCAGCTGTTTTTGCCCCTACAAAGCAAATCAGCAGGTCAAAACAACACTGGAACTAAAACTAAAGCTATTAAAAAATTATTTTGTTAATTGAAGTAAAGCTGAAATAAAATATTAGATATAATAAAATATAAAATGAAAGCATTAAAAAAACAGAAATGTTGCCTTTTAGAAATGTGGCAAATAACTGAAATAAGTTAGAGGCGCTAAAATTACCAACAGGAAATAAATAAAATCTAAAACTGAAATGAATATGAATTAAACCTAAATAGTAATATATAATACTATATATTCATACACACAAAACTAATAAAAATGAGAAAATCACACACACACAAAAAACAATTACTAAAAATTTGAAAAACTAAAATTAACACTCAAAAAAAAAAAAAAAGCTAATTCAGTGCATTAATAATAACTATATAGATACAAATAAAATAACCCAAAATGACCCATTGACTTCCATGGTACAAAAAGATATATATATATTTATTTATTATTATTATTATTATTATTATTTATTTATTTATTTATTTTTTTGTGCAAAAGAAAAGGCATCCAGGTTTAAAAATGTTGATTTTTTGGTGAATCTCTTTAAGGCAATAGTGTGCAAGTCAAAATCATTCAATGTGCTGTGATTATTAGGAGATATGATCTGTCGAGGGTTTGATCCTGGACTACAGCTGATCTATATGCTGATATTGATCAACTGTTTAGAGATCAGAGCAGCAGAGATGCGTTTAAACTCGTCAGCTATTCTCACAACAACACAGCTATTTCAGACCATGCGTCTGTTGTCTGTTGAAGCTTGTTTCCAGCATGGTATAAAAAAATATTGTGATTTTTAATATCCCAATTCAGAGTTTATATCACACAGTCCAGACTTTTTTTTCCCAAAAGTGGAAGAAAAACTTTTTTCCATACATTTTTTTAATCATATCAGCTCATAAAAAGTCACAACTGCCTTTTTTATTTTTTATTCTGTGGTTTAAAAAAAATCCAGATTTGCGAGATGTAAACTCAGAATTCTGAGGGAAAAAAGTCAGAATTTGGAAAAAAAAAAAAAAAAAAAAAAAAACGAATCCTGCTATTCTAAATTTATCTCACAATTCTGATCTTTTTCTTGCAATTCTGCAAAAAAAAAAAGTCAGAATTGTGAGATAAAAAGTTGCAATTAACTTTTTATATTTTTTTATTCTGTGATGAAAACTGGGCTCCACAGTTTCATGTTAACTTTTATCAAAAATCTTATAAAACTACAGACTGATAGTTTGTGTTTAGGCAGCATTATAAGAGGATCTGTAAGTCTGTCCCTTCCACTGACCTGACCTCTCACCTCTGACCTCAACAAATCCTGAGCTCATCCTTGCTCAGGCACCCCGGGCCACCAAACGTGAACCAGAAACGAACCTCTAACACAACAGAGCAACTTTAGAAGTGGACACTTCCGCCTAACAGCGATCTGTTTCAGTGAGTTCCTCTCTTTCGCTCAGGAGACACTTTGAGAGCGGCACAGGTCCACGGGTCAGCACACACCGGTTCAGCGGGCAGGTCAGAGAGGGACAATGGTTACCACGGCAACAGCAGGGGCCTGATGTGCAACTTTAGAGCCTTCAGCTCCATTCCAGCCCTAAAACCACTGGGTCAACTTTTCACTGAGAGAGAAAAATCATTACAAAGATATAGATAGATAGATAGACAGATAGATAGATAGATCATAATGCAACTACTGAGCATGAAACCCATATTGCTGATTGAAACATGACATTCAGTGAGAAAAAAGTGAGAAAATGTGACTATTTCATAGTTTATAGTCAATTGAGGACGTCTGATCCACTGCCTGCCCTGATTGGTTGAAATTTAAGTGGCCTTTGTGACATCAGCTGAATGGAAAGTTGTTTCAGAGGTGGAGTTAAAATCATATTTTGATGAAAGATTATAAAGACAAATATTTTCATTTGTATAACCTGCAATGATGAATTGTTTGCAATAAGAGTAGGATTTTTTTTTTTTTAAATAATCACTTTAAACATGAATTTACACCATGACCTTTGACCTTTCAGATGTGTTCCACATCAAGCATGATGTTCACTTTAACATACTTTTTTTTTACTATATATATATATATATATATATATATATATATATATATATAATGCTTTATTATATATATACATTAATTAAATGAATTAATGTAAAAAATATTATACAATGAATTAAAAAGTACTATATATATATATATTACATTTATTATTTACTTTATTACATATATAGTTTATTCTTTATTCAATTAATTATTTACTTTATTATTATATATTTTATATCTATTATATATATTATTAAATAATTAATGTAATAAATTGTATACAATAAATTAAAAACATAATAATAATAATAATAATAATAATAATAATAATAATACGAATAGTAATTTATTATTTATTATTTTATTTATTGATTATTATTTATTATTATTTAGAATAATTATTAGTAATTGTTATTATAATTTTATTTATTATTATTATTACTACAATACCATATTTAATATATTTTGTTGTACAAAACTAAATTAAAATATTTTAAAGTATAATATTTTAGAATATTTTGTAAAATATTATAAATATATAATTAATGATTCATACATCATGCAATTTATAAATTATTTTATAAATTATTTTTTGACTTATGTCAAAGGTAAAACAAGCATGCAATTATGATGAAAGCCATGATTAGGTATAAAAAAACAAATTCTGACTGTTCACAGTGAAGAAAATCTGATTTCTATGCAGTTCATTTGCGCACATTGGCTCAGAAAAACACAATTTTGGCTGTTCTTGACTATGACCCAAAATATAGACTTGTGACAAAAGTAATGGAGAAAACAGTCCATAAGTTCGTCCTTATTAATCTGCAATGTTTTTGTTCCAATTATATTCTTCTAAATGCGGCATTGACTGTTTCAAAAGACTGATATTAAAATAATACATGTCTGCAGACAGCAATGAAACTTTCACCCTCTCTCTCTCTCCGTCTCTCTGTTTCAGTGTGATTGTCAGTGACGGTAAAGCAATACGAGCATGTAAGTGTTTTCTGAAAGCGGATCATTACCAAGAGCCCTAAAAGATCCTTTAGTGCAGGTAAGAGATGCACAACCATACTGACATTTCAGCCTTCAACACACACACACACAGTAGTGTTTCTGTCAGAGTAAAACATCACTTTACAACATCACTCACAAACTCCTGTTAAAACCGAAAGCTGTTCATTAGCATCTCAGCTTATTCCCAGACCGACCAAGATATTCTGACACCGTTACATGCAACTATGACAAGTCTAATGCCGTAATGTAGGATGCACTTAATCCATCTTTAATGCAAAAGTCATTTGAGATGTTTTAAGGTTTTATTAGCAGATGCATTATGCACAAGCGCCGTGAACAAACACAGTCCCGCTGTGTCGTGACCTGACCTCACCTCTCGCTCCTTCTTTAGAGAAATGACAGCACAGGCAAAGAATGCTTCGTCTGTGAACAGAAGGGAAGAATGCAAAGCCCAAAAGCTGAGGATCAATCAGGGTCCGTCCAGCAGGCGAGTTACAGCCCCAGACCTGCAGGACCAGCGCCGACCAATCAGAAGCCAGAATCGGCGCCTCGCCGGCCAATCGGAAGTCACGTAGGGACCTCTCCCTGTGGCCTTTGGCCTCTCAGCCGTATGGGGGCAGGGAGGCCAGAGAATATCCCGAGACCCTTATCTTCCCCCCGAGCTCTGAAAACAGCACGGCTATTGTGTCTTATCTGATCCGCAGAAGAGCAACAGGTCAAATGGTCAACCAGAGAGCATTATCTGTGATCAAATAAATGTAGAGTAGCACTCACATCGCATGCTTACACAGTACTTTCAGATGCATTATTGCATGCATTTTGGCAAATTCAAAAGCAGCATGCATGCAATCCTAAAATGCATTAATATCACAGTGCTGCTGAATCAAATCCAATACTTGTTTCCTAGTAATTTTGGGTGCTGATTTCAAAAATAGTGACCGTTTTGCTTGAGCATGTTGCACTTTGTTACAAAGTTTGATGCATTTTGTAGCATTTTTGCATTTTAATGATCATTTATGCAGGGAAGAAGTCTTGTATTCTCACCTAATTAGCAGAAAAACACCACAAACACAAGATTCCTGTATGAATCTGAGCCTATTTGATCAATTCTAAGCACTTTTTTTCATGCATGACATTATTTTATGCCTAATCTTGTTGTTGTTGTTGTTTTCACTTTTTTCAGTCCTTTGCCAAAAAAAAAGCTTTTCTTACTTAGACTTTTTGTCATGTTTATCTTGCCCAGATATCTGAAAATTCTTAAATCAAAAAGGATTTTCTACTTTTTTTTTTACAAGTAAAAATTACTGTTTTTTTTTTTAGAAAAAACAAGTCAAAATTAAGTGAGTTTTATAATCTGCCAATTGGGTAAGCAAACGAATCTTATTTCAAACTGAAAACAAGATTATTTTGCTTACCCCATTGGCAGATTATTTAGCTTTTTCTAAGCAAAAACTCACTTAATTTTGACTTGTTTTTTCTGAAAACAAGACAGTAATTTTTACTTGTCTAGAAAATCCTTCTTGATTTAAGAATTTTTAGCTATCCTGGATGGAAATGAGACAAAAAAAAATCTAAAAAAAGCATTTTTTGCAGTGTAAGTTAAATATTTTGAAGACTTTTTTTATTTTGATAAGTGCATTAAAGTTTATACATACTGTATATATCACTTGTTTTTTTTAATTCTTATTTTGTGAAAAACTGTACATGATGGAATTTTTTTATTTGCATTTTTAAGTAGGCATCTTCAAATCAGGCAATAATTTTTTTTTTTTTTTTTTTGCAAATTAGCAGAAATTTTAGTTTCAAGATCCAGAGCTTTTTTTTATTTTTTAAATCTTTAACATTTAAAAACAATACACAAAAAAAATGTAAAAAGTGCAAAAAAGCACAACTTTGAAAAATATAAATTTTAACTTCTTGATGGAAAATAAGCTAATGTGATAAACAATTTGGATAATAAGGCACGTAGAATTATTCACACAATAATAATACCATGCATGAAAATGATTGCAATATACCATATTACTAAATACCAACACACGTCTAATGGGCTTCAGAGCAGATGACTAGGTTTTGTAGCACAGCCTCAGTATCTCAAGACAAGACCGTGTCGGTTTATGGTGGTCAGGACTCATAAGTCTAAAGGAGCTGTGTTTATATATCCAGAGAGATGAGCTGATCTACGCTGGCATGTTTTTGTCTGTTATTAGCAGGAATATTTCACTCCTCGCCGCTGTTTCCCTGCACACAACCTGCTGGGCAATTTAAAGCAACCTTTGACCTTCCCGACCGCCACTTAGGGAAACCATGGAAACCTTTCACATGCCACACCGCGAACTAAAGCCGTTTTGTCCCTCTGACATTCCTCAAGCATCTCATGTCAAACTCGAACGATTCAGGTTTGACTCATTATCATGGTTATTACTGACTCTGGAGTCCTGAAGCGTCGCTTAGCAAAGAGAATATATGGGGTTTTTTCATCATCAACCACTTTAAAAGCACACGTGCACCAATTTATATTGTATTTAAGACATTAATCATTCACAAACTTTTCCCACATCAGATGTCCAGTCGGATCGAGGAAGGAAAAGCGTGTTTTGATGCTCCTGTGGCAATTCCAGGAATTCTAGAAACACATTAGAGGTCCTCGGGGACCCAGTAAGAGGGGCCGTTTCCCAACACGGGCCCTCAAAACAGCCAGGCGTGAGTCACAAACTCAGGCATGTTTCTAATTTTAAACTGCTGAAGAAGACCACCTTTGACATCAGCAGTGACTGGCCGTCTCCACACACAATGGATTTACATTCAGTGAGGGAATTTAAGACCTTTTACAATGTTCATGAAATCATCTTTACAATATCCTACAGTCTCCCAAGACATTTTTTTTTCATATATATAATTTTTTTATTATTACATTTAGTGTATGGACATAAATATAAATTTACATAACATACATGTAATAATTATACTTAAATAGTATTTAGAAAATTATTACATTTTTAAAAATTTATATTTTGAAACATTTTTAAATTTCTAAAATCTCTCTCTCTCTCTCTCTCTCTCTCTCTCTCTCTCTATGTAATATTTATTTTTTATTTTATTCTATTTTTATTATATATTTATATTTATATATATCAATTTTAGAAAAAAACATACACACAGAAAAATATACATATTTTATAAATTACATTTATAAATTGAATAATTAAAAAAATATATAATTTAATATATGAATGTATTAAAAATGTTCATTTAAATGTAATCCATTTAAATTATATATATATATATATATATATATATATATATATATATATATATATATACAAAAATAGTTCTGTATTTTATTTTATTTTTTTAATATTTATGTATTATTTCATAATATTTTTAAAATTATATATTATATAAATTGTATAAAATAACACACACACACAGAAAAATATACATATTTTATAAATTACATTTATAAATGTAATAATTAAAAAAATATAAAATATAAAAAATAATTTGTATATATAAATTTTAAGTTAATAAGTTAATAGTTTTTAATTTTTAGTTAATATAAATTGTATGAAAATTATAAATTATATACGTGTGTGTGTGTGTGTGTGCGTGTGTGTGTGTGTGTGTAAAAGAAATACATAAATAGTTTTGTTTATGTATTATTTATAAATGTATTACATTTAAATAAATAAATATATAAATATACACACACACACACACACACACACACACAAACACACACACAAAATATTTTAGAATTTCTTTTCTATTTCTAAAAAAGTTTTCTTGGGTTTTGGGTTAATTGTGTTCATCTTCTAATCAGTTTTATATAAGACAATAGATACTGGTATGTCCTCATTTAGATAGCTAAGTAAACACGTGTGATAGTGACTGATATATGAGTAGAGGTGAGTAGGGCAAAAGGTCTAAACATGTGGAACCATCAATCTTACACTCTCAAACATGCACAAACTCACACACAACAGCCCAGAGCAAACACACACACACTCACAGCATCTGCCAACACGTGGTGTTAAAAAACACAAGCATGATGAAAAGAAAGCGTGTCGCCTCCATCACCGCATCACGGTGCTAAAATCACACTCAACTTCTGGACTCTCACTTCTCATCCAAAACAAGACAAACTAAGCAGCAATCAAACTTTCCTAAAACCTTGCATACTTCTCTCTCGTTTGCATAATTGCCCTTCCATTGGTGCAAAGCGCCAGCTGTCCTGACCAGCTCGATCTGGTCAAACAAATGCCCTGCAAAGAAATCTGTTTCTTTGGCCAGGGCAGTTGGGGGCAGATGGGACAAAAGGAGACAGGGAGGGAAAAAAAAGCTTTTCACAAATTCAGCAAACTAGCGGAGCAGAAAGCAATCGCATGGAGACCACCAGCTTGACTCGCTGCAATAAAACCAGCCATTCGGGAGTAGAGGACTTTAGCTCTCAGTGTGTTTTCGTTCATGTGTGTTTGTGCAGGAAAGCTGGGAGATAAAGGCAAAAATCCTGAAAGTAAAAAAAAAAAAAAAGTCATGCATTTAATAATTATAGTTAAATTGCATGCAAATTAATCAGCATCAATTATTTTATATATATAAAAAAACTTTTACTATTTATTGCAAATAAAATTCAGAAAGTAATAAAAAAAATGTGCATTAAATAGTCAGCATAACAAATAATTGTATGCATAGGTAAAACATTTAAAAACAAAAAATGTTTTACTATTTGCTGCATAAAAAATTCAGAAATGAATCCAAAAATATGCATTAAATATTTAAAGTTTTGCATTAAATGACCTAAATTGCCTGCAAATTAAGCATTAAATAAATCAGCATAATAAATGACTTTTTAAAATATAAAATATTTAAAAATATAAAAACCTTTTACTATTTACTGCATAAAAAATCCTGAAAGTAATAAAAAAAAACACATAAAATTAAAGCTGTGTATTAAATGACTTAAATTGCATGCAAATTAAGCATTAAATAAATATTTAATAATAATAAATAAAATATTTAAAAATAAAAAGCTTTTTACAATTTACTGCATAAAAAATCCTGAAAGTAATCCAAAAAAATATGCATTAAAAAACTAAAGTTGTGCATTAAATGACTTAAACTGCATGCAAATTAAGCATTACATTAATAAGCATAATAAATTATTTTAAGATGGGATGTTTCCCAAAACAGGCCCTCAAAACAACACACAACACAAACTCAGGAATGTTTGTAATTTGAATGCATAAAAAATCCTTAAAGTTGCATTTAAAATGCATTAAATAATTAGTTTTATGCAAATCTAGCATATATTAATCATCATTAAATATTAAAATCTTTATGCAACTTTATAATTGTAAGTTAATATATACATATATATGCTTAAAGTTTCATAAAGTTTTTAAATATATATTATAATATTCTTTAGTATTTTTATTTGCCTAATAGATAAAATATTTTATTCATGTTAATACTATTGTCCATAATATTGTGGCATGTATTTAAACTCAAATCTATGCATGTAGTTTCTTAGAGTGAGCTGATATCCCCCACAATTCCCTTCTAGCATCTTTGTTGTCCATCTTGACGGTATTTCCCAGGTACCTGCAAATTTTACGGGCTTTTAGAGAGTCTGCAGAAAGACTCTAAATGCCTCTTTAAACCAGCCTGTAAAACAGTCGCCTTCTTTCCTTCATAACACACAACTACTCCATTCCCATAATGCTCTCTCTGTAAATCCCACACTATACAGTCGTGCTCGTGGGCTCTCGGGGTGAAGCGGAGGTCAAGACAGTGTCATATTTTGTCACTTTGTAACATTTGTTGTTTCTCCCCCCTTTAATTTCCTCACCGTCCTGTTAAACATCATAAGACTCATTAGAAGATTTACAACAACAGTGAGCGCTACAGCTCTCAAACACCTGCAAACATACAGAGATCACCACCGAAAAACAACTACAGGTCGTATTGAGTCGTTTAAACGAATTGCTATTCTTAAGAAATTAAGATGCATTTGTGATTTTAATTTCTTATGGAAAGCGTTTGCTTATTCTTTATACTTTGAAGCGAGTTTTAATCATGTTGGAAATCTGACAGGTGGAAAGTTTGGAGATGAACAGTCTTAACGACCCAGCCTAGTGAAAACTCCTCTAGAACAGTCACTTCCTGTGCTAACATTTGCCTAGTGCTCAAGTTTCTCTCTGAACGAGAGAATGCAGTGAGAGCAGAAGAAACACACGCTTTTGTCCTGAAGCAGCGCAGCACGACACACAGCCTCAGGAGAGGAGAGGACCTTTAAAAGCCTCTGTCAAACACACACACACACACACAGGAGTGCGGAACAATGACTGTGGTCAGGAGGTGCTGATATAAAGGCAGAGCGCTGTGAATAGGGGTCATGTGCTCTTTAACACCGGGGCACTAGTGTCCTCCGCAAACTGAGCTTTTCAAACCTGCCGGGCTTCATTTGCACACCAATGGACGCATTCTCACACACCCGCGAGCCCTCGAGCACAGGACTGACCCCTGCCCCGCACCGGACACACACAAACACACACATCTACCCTCTACATATCTACATCACACATATAAAACAAGTAGTCTGAGCCGATTATAGGCAATAAAATGCATCAGTTTCCACAAAAATATTGGGCAGCACAACTGTTTTCAACACTGATAATAAGACTGATAGTAACATTGATAATAAAATGTTTAGAATGTTAGAATGATTTCTAAGGATCATGTGACACTGAAGACTGGAGTAATGATGCTGAAAATTCAGCGTTGTGTTAGAAAAATAAATTCCATTTTAACAGATATTCACATAGGAAACAGCTATTTTAATTTGCAATAATATTTCACATTTTTACAGTTTTTTCTGTATTTTTGATCAAATAAATGCAGCCTTGGTGAGTAGAAGAGACTTCTTTTAAAACCATCTTACTGACCTCAAACTTGAACATCTATCGATCTGTCTATCTCAAAAGCATGCCATCTTAAAATGTACTCACCTCCTTGTCATCCAAGATGTTCATGTCTTTCTTTCTTCAGTCGTAACAAAATTATGTTTTTTGAGGAAAACATTTCAGGATTTTTCTCTATATTGTGGACTGGTAAGGTGCGGCGGTAGTTTAAATGCGTCTTCGAATGATCCCAAATGCGGTTGTAAACGATCCCAGCCATGGAAAAAGAGTCTTATCTAGTGACACAATCGTTTATTTTCATAAAAATAATACAATTTATATACTTTTTAATGTCAAACACTTGTCTTGTCTTGCTCTCCCTGAACTCAGTTTTTGTTCCGGTTCATGTCAGTTAGTGTATGTCGAAAAACTCCCATCTCATGTTCTCCCTCAACTTCAAAATTGTCCTATATCGCTGTTTTACCTTTTTTGTTAAGGGTGTTTGATCTTTGTATGTTCACTTTGCAAAGACTGGGTCGTAACTTCTGCAGCAATGTAGGATGATTTTGAAATAATTTTTGAAGTTTGATTGGAGTTTTTCAACATACCCTAACTGTCTTGAGACAGAATACACAGAATTCAGGCTGAGCAAGACAAGACGAGCATTTGAGATTAAAAAGTATTTAAATTGCAATTTTTGAATGAAAATAACCGATCGTTTTGCTAGATAAGACCCTTCTTCCTCATCTGGGATCGTTTACAACCGCATTTGGGATCGTTTGAAGCCGCATTTAAACTGCATTTTGGAAGCTCAAACTTGGGGCACCATATCAGTCCATTATATGGAGAAAAATGCTGAAATGTTTTCCTCAAAAAACGTAATTTCTTTACGACTGAAGAAAGAAAGACATGAACATCTTGGATGACAAGGGGGTGAGTACATTATCTGTAAATCTTTGTTCTGGAAGTGGATTTTGAATGCTGATGTAATGATTATGAGCACCCAAATCTGCGCTGTAAATTTGCTGTCAGACTCTGACAGCACAGTAAATAATGACCCTCATCCATCACACCGCACTTCCTCTATGTGTCCGTGAATGTGTCAGGAATTCTTTAGAGCCAGATTCCAGCATTCAGCTGGGACACAAAATGCAGAAAACACACACACACTCTTACAAACAGAGCTGATGGGGTAAATCTATCTTGCAAATGGTTCTTGATAAGAAAACGGCTTGTTACTGAACCTAACATGACCTTTTAGGTTAAAGTTAATAGAGCTGTAGTCAATTTAAAGGAATAGTTCATCCAAAAGTGAAAACTTGCTGAAAATGTGCCCACCTTTAGACCATCCAATATGTAGATGACTTTGTTTTTTCATCAGTTTTGGAGAAATGCAGCATTGCATCACTTGCTCACCAGTTGATGTGAATGGGTGCCGTCGAAATGAAAGTCCAAACAGCTGATAAAAACATCACACAATAATCCACAAGTAATCCACACCACTCCAGTCCATCGATTAACATCTTCAGAAGACAAAAGCTGTGTGTTTGCACGAAACAAATCCATCACTGAGAGGTTTTTAATTAAAATACAAGTACATAATCCATAATAACGCTTCCTCCAGTGAAACAGTGGTCTTGTCTGAAACAGGAGAGAAATCTGCACAGATCAAGCACCGTTTACAAGCCAAAAAAGTAATAAACAAATACATGGGTGGATTTTCAGAACTGTTTTGGCTTGTAAACGGTGTTTGATCTATGCAGATTTCTCTCCAGATTCAGACAAGACAACCTTTTCTATGGAGAAAGCAATATTATGGATTATGGAAGCAACAGTTTGAAGCTAAAAACATCTTAACGATGGATTTCTTTCTTACAAACATGCAGTTTTTGTCTTCTCAAGATGTTAATTGATGGACTGCAGTGGTGTGGATTACTGTGATGTTTTTATCAGCTGTTTGAACTCTCATTCTGACGGCACCCATTCACTTCCATTGGTGAGCAAGTGATGCAATGCTACAATTCTCCAAATCTGATAAAGAAACAAACTCATCTACATCTTGGATGAGTAAACTTTCATCAAATGTTTATTTTTGAATGAACTATTCCTTCAATCTCACAAGACGTTTGAGCAAAACCGACCCACATCAGAGCAAATACACCAATGCAACTTACTTGCGATAGTCAAGCGGGCTCTCTGGCTGAGAATAGATCCATATTTGTTCTGGGCAAGGCACTGGTAGAACCCTTCATCTGATTTGTCCTTACGACTATCCACCTCTGCGATGAACAAAGAGCTGTTGGCGAGCAGGTAAACGCGCTCCGACTCTGTAATCGTCGCTCCGTTCTTCAGCCACCGGATGCCGATGGGAGCTTCGCCGTGGGCCTGACAGTCCAAAACCACAGCGTCCCTCCTCATCGCCATCACATCATGGGGCTCCTTCATAAAAAACAACTCACTAAAACTCGTCACACCTGCAGAGGCAAACGGAAGAGAGCGAAGAGTCAAACTGTTGCCATTGAGCGAGTGCAGGTTGAGTTGCTGTAATCATATTTGACCTGATGGATTACTCGCCGTAATCCCCTTATTCATGGCTCATAAAGTCAGAAGAGACTCGATCCTCGTCTAAAGAAGAGCTGTAATTTATTCCCAGCATGAAATTCACTAGACATTTAGCAGCCCACCGTGACTAGAGCTGCTATTAGAGCAGAGCAACAAGCACTTTATTAAAGGATATAAAAAGAGCATTTCAAGAATGGAATGTCATGCATTTATGACCTGGGAACATTTTAGTACATTTATGAGATGCATCACTCTTCATAAGTTATAAAGTAGCTTAAAAATGTTATTTTTGTGCATAAAGAAAGATGAAGTGAAGGAAGAGGAAAAATAGAAAAACATCTAAAAGAAGAAGAGTAAACATTATTGGCAACACAGTGCAATATTATAAAGTGAGTGTCATTTTTACAATAAAACGTTAAAAAAAATTATATAACAATAAAATAATATAACATACACTACCAGTAAAATGTTTTTGAACAGTAAGATTTAATGTTTTTTTTTTTTTTAAGAAGGCTCTTCTGCTCACCAAGCCTGCATTTATTTGATCCAAAGTACAGCAAAAACTGTAAAGATCTGAAATATTTTTACTATTTAAAATAACTGCTTTCTATTTTAATATATGTAATTTATTCCTGTGATTTCAAAGCTGAATTTTTAGCATCTTTATCCCAGTCTTCAGTGTCACATGATCCTTCAGAAATCATTCTAATATGCTGATTTGCTGTTCAAGAAACATTTATTATTATTATTATTATTATTATTATTATTATTATTATTATTATTATTATCAATATTTAAAAAAGTTAAGTAAATTTTTTTTCAAGATTCTTTGATGAATAATATATATATATATATATATATATATATATATATATATATTGGGGGGGGGGAGAAAATTAATACAGAAATTAAAACTTTTTTTTTGGCAAGGATGCTTTAAATTGATCCAAAGTGATGATAAAGACATTTATAATGTTACAAAAGATTTCTATTTTCTGAACTTTCTATTCATTAAAGAAACCTGAAAAAATTCTGTTCAGCTGTTTTCAACATAATAATAATAACAATAAATGTTTTCTGAGCAGCAAATCAGAATATTAGAACAATTTCTGAGGGAACATGTGACTGGAGTAATGATGCTAAAAGTTCAGCTTTGAAATCACAGGAATAAATTACATTTTAAAATCTATTCAAATAGAAAACAGTTTTTTTTAAATAGTAAAAATATTTCAACTCTGGATCATATTAATGCAGGTTTGGTGAACAGACTTCTTTACAAGCATTAAAAACCTTACTATTATAAAAATTTTGACTTGTAGTGTATCAGCAGTCATAATGTATTCAGTCAGATATGAAAATGCATAAATATAAATAATTGTGTCATGATGTAACTATTCACTAATACTAATCTGTTACGCATCACATTATGCAAGGCTTGTTAATATCATAAAGTGACACTCAAATAGCTTTTTTATATTAAATATATTTCAGATATTATATTATGCTTTACATATATGTAGTTCATAAACATTAACCTATGAATATGCATGAAGCTTCATGGTATTGCCAACTAATTGATTATGCATGGAGTTTATGCATAACATATCTATATATATGAACGACATATGCAAAACTTTATCAAGAAAATAAGAATGTGTAATGACACATTGTGATGTAACAATCATTTTACATTCTAAACAGATGAAACATGTAACATTTGCATGATTGCCGATGCTGCTTTGAAGTTTGTTACATTGTGTTCCGCACACGTGAGTGAATCAAATCAATGTATCAGTCAGAGTATTTCTGTATTTATTCATTCAGTTGTATGAAATCACTTAAGATTAAATACACACGTAATACAGTTTTATATATAGGTTTTAAGTTTCAGTGCATGAAATCCCTCATCCGGCACATTTAAGTCATGAAACATCCTGACATACACGAAATGTGGATGTAAGTTCATACATAACTCATTTCTATTCCTGCAAATACGAAATAAACGCTCTTACCTGAAATTGACAGAAATATTGCAAGAAACAGCAGCCGCTGGTATAAATCCGTTTTAAAAGACGCCATTTATTCTGGTAGTCCGAGCATGCCTGAGCCCGTGGGTTGCGGACTCGAGCTCCACACACTATAATCTGACCAAACTGAGCGCAAGATTCTGCTGGCCGCTGCGAGCGCACTACTTGCGCGGATGAGCACCGATCCTGGAGCGCGCTGCCTGCGTAACGCGGCTCATCAGTGAGTGAGGAGATTCCTTCGCCTGCGGAACGCTCCACGTGCGTCGTGACGTCGCAGGGATTCCCACTTCTAAAAACAGATGTTCAGAGATTGATATTCATGAGCAGATATAAACACGAGCCGATTACCTCTTTCTATTATATATATATATATATATATATATATATATATATATATATATATATATATATATATATATATAAAATATTATATATTGAACAGTAAGATTTTTCATGTTTTTTAAAGAATTCTCTTCTGCTCACCAAGCCTACATTTATTTGATCCAAAATACAGCAAAAGCAGCAATATTGTGAAATATTTTTTACTATTTAAAATAACTCCTTTATAGTTGAATATATTTTAAAATGTAATTTATTTCTGTGATCAAATCTGAATTTTCAGCATCAGTCTTCAGTGTCACATGATCCTTCAGAAATCATTCTAATATGCTGATTTGCTGCTCAAAAAACATTTATTGTTATTATTATCATCAATTTTTAAAACAGTTGAGTACTTTTTTTAGATACATGATAGAATTTAACACTTTTATTTAGCAAGGTTGCTTTAAATTGATCAAAAGTGATGATATAATGTTTACAAAAGATTAAATGCTGTTCTTCTGAACTTTCTATTCATCAAAAAAAAAAAACCTGAAAAAAAAAAATCTACTCAGCTGTTTTCAACATAATAAAATGAGCAGCAAATCAGCATATTAGAATGATTTCCGAAGGATCATGCGACACTGAAGACTGGAGTAATGATGCTAAAAATTCAGCTTTGATCACAGGAATAAATTATATTTTAACATATATTCAAATAGAAATCAGTCATTTTGAATGGTAAAAAATATTTCTAAATTGTAATATTTTTGCTGTACTTTGGATCAAATAAATGCAGGCTTGGTGAGAAGAAGAGGCTTCTTTAAAAACATTAAAAATCTTACTGTTCAAAAACTTTTGACTGGCAGTGTATATTAGTTAAAGCTCTTAAATAAAAACTTTAAATAACCTAAAACAACTTTAAGGCATTATTAACCATTTCTGCTCATCATATAAAATATTATATGATTATAATGTTTGTTTGTTTTTTTCCTTTTTTGTTGTACGTCACATTTTCATCAATAGTTAATCAAAACATATTTATTTTATTTATTATAAGAATTTAGTATGTGTGTGTTTATTTTTGCGTTTATTGTTTACTGTGACATTAAAAGCCAGATGATGTTGACATTTTTGTTGCACTCATCCAGAAAGCATTTGAACACTTAAATTACATTTCAAAAAAGTAATGTTATTGCATAAAAACATATGAAAGCAAGTGTTTGAATCCGAGTGTCTTCAAAAATGTCACTTTTCTTTATCCAGCATACAAATCTACTGCTATAGAAACATTTGTGTCACTTGAGACTCAAAATCTGATGCTGTGACAACTTGCCCCGGGCTTTTATACACTAAGGTTGTTCCACTGTGTGTGTTGGTCAGTTGTGTTATTTCAGACAGAATGAGTGTTAGCAGCACTTTCTCTCTCTGTTTGTGGCAGCTGATGGAACAGATCCAGAACGGCCCAGTATCGATGAGTTGAGTCGGACAGCTGTGGACTGAAGGAACAGTATTGATCTGCTCTCCTCTCGGTCTGCTGGTGTGGAGCAGAAGTGTGACCTCCTCCCTCCTTTAAGCCACTCCTGCTCTCCCTCCGGACCCTCTGACCGGCCGGACAATAGTTCTGCTCGGACCACAGGTCAGGAAGAACAATACATGTGTTTAGTGAGTATCAAGAGAAAAGAGCCTGAGTTCAGTTTCCCACAGTCAGCAAACATCAAGCTCTCACTACAGACTTCAACTCAGCCATTTCTAAAATCACAAATGCTCTATCTGTTGTATTTATCCAATAATTGCTCTTCAAGCTCTTTGCTAATTCTTTTTTTTTTTTTTTTTTGCCTTTATTAGTCCTACATTCACAAATTAATTCATAACAGAACAAATTTTTGATTTAGTGTTTCAATTAATATCATAAAACAGCACACATAAAATACATGTGCAAAATACTTTTTGTATTTTGTCGTTTATATATTTAAAGCATTACACTGTATAACATTTCCCAAAACTATATAGGAATATATAACACAATTCTATGATAAATTGACATTTAGATTTAACATAAACACACACACAATTATAAATAATAATAATTATAAAATAAGGATGACTTAATATCAATAATTATTTTATAAATGACCAGTATAATAAAAAAATGAATTTATCTAATATTTATCTTATATTTATATATAATTATCTAATATTAATCTCATATTTATATATAATTATTTTATAAATAACCAGTATAATCTCAATAAAAATGCATTTATCTAATATTTATAATTATTTTATAAACGACCAGCATATTCTCAAAAAATAAATGTATTTATTTAATATTTGTAATTATTTTATAAATAACCAGTATGTCAATAAAAAATCTATTTATCTAATATTTATCTTAAATTTATATATAATTATTTTATAAATGATAAGTATAATCTCAAGAAAAAAAATATTTATCTAATATTTATTTTATATTTATATATAATTATTTTATAAATTACCAGTTTAATCTCAATACAAAAATATAATATTTATAATTATTTTATAAATGACTAGTGTAATCTCAATAAATAAATGTATTGATCCAATATTTATCTAATATTAATATATAATTCTTTTTTAAATGACCAATATAATTAAACAAAAATGTATTGATCTAATATTGATTTAATATTTATAATTATTTTATAAATGACCAGTATAATCTCAATAAAACATATTTGAATCTAATATTTATCTTATATTTTTATAGAAATATTTTTATAAATGACCAGTATAATCTCAATAAAAAATATTTTTATCTAATATTTGTCTAACATTTCTAATTATTTTAAAAATGCCCAGTGTAATGTCAATAAAAAAAGTATTGATCTAATATTTATATATATTTTATAAATGACTAGTTTAATCTCAATTAAAACATTTATTTATCTAATATTCATCTAATATTTATATATAATTATTTTCTAAAATATTATTATTTAAATATAATCTAAATAATATTAGGTAAATATTATATACACATTTGTATATTATATATATATATATATATATATATATATATATATATATACACAAATGTGTAATAAATCAGAATTAATAATTGTCACAATAAAACCTTAATGAATCTTGCAATAAATAGTGTGACTGTGAATAAATTCTGTTGAAGTTTAATAAACCTCAAACAGTTGTTGTCCATTTCTGATTTGCTGTGTCACCGTGATGAACATCCGAGTCGTGAGGATGAACAGAATGATCTGTATCTGGGGAAAAAAACATGCATGTCATTTATTCCATTTCATTATGGAAACAGCAACTGCTAATATGCTAATGCAAGAGATCTGATCAATAAGGGATAAAATCAATACCAGATTCTCACAGCAGAGTGAAAGAAGATCCGGCATGTATTCTGAGACCCTTCTGATTGGACACTTTCAACATCATCCCGCCCCCTCGGCAGAAAGCCACACCCCTCTGACCCCAGCAGTGTCCGAGAGGTTTAGTGAAATGGTTTGTGACCTGTCAGCTGACCTCTGAAGAATTGTGGGGCAGCAGAACGTGGGCATAAAGGGGGATGGGAGAGAAAAGAGAAGAGAATAGGGGGAAACAACAGCATTGTCACTCATTCCTGTTGTAAATGGGCCTCTCTTTGGCTGACAAATATCCTCTGAATCACTCAACACTCTCACTGCACAGCTCTGAGGATTTTACTACTTCAGCATTATATATTTTAATGTATTTAAGTCTATTAATTCATGCAGAGTAAAGGTATAGTCCCCTAAGAACGTATACACAGGCTGTATCTAATTATCAGATCAATAAAGTTTTATGCTACAAGTTTTATAGACGTTTACAGCGATGTTGCGCCCCCTTTTGGCAGAAAGCAGCAGTGACGCGTTTGATTTTCACCTGCACTGTTACTACTGCCTAGTGGATATTTTGAGAACTGCATCACAGGGCATATTAAATGCATAGGTTTACAATAATTATCATGAGAACTTGTTTTTAATTTATGGATACTGACATTTATTTGTAAAGAATACATTTATATAAATAAATCTAAAATAAATATTCAATATTTGTATAATAATAATAATAATCAGTAAATAATTATATAAGTAATTATATAAGTAAATGTTATAAATTATATAAGGTTATAAATTAGTAAATAAAGTTCGATAACACTTGTATAAAATAAAAATAATAATACATAAATACAAATATAAATAAATAAAAATAAGTGTCAATACAATTTAAATAAAAATAATTATAGAGATATAAACAAATATTACTCAATACAATTTGTATAATATTAAAAATAACAATAATAATAATAATAATGTTATACAATACCATTTTTATAATAATAATAATAATAATATTAATAAAATAAATTTCTTTTGTACAAAATACAAATACGAATAAACAAAATAAATATTGTTCGATACAATTTGTATATTTATAAATAAATAAACAAACAAATCTTACTCAATACCATTTGCAGTCTAATAATAATTATATTATCAATAAATAAATAAATAATAATAATAATAATAATCATCATCAATAAATAAAAATCAAGCAATCATTATTAAAAAATGTAATTCTATTTGTATAAAATAACAATAATACAAAATACAAACATAAAATATAAATGTTCAATACAATTTAAATAAAAATGATAAAAAATAAATATAAACAAGTATTACTCAACACCATTTGTATAAAAACATTATTAATAATATAAAAATGTTATTCAATATAATTTGTATAATAATAATAAATTAAATTATATTTGTATAAAAATACAAATATAAATAAACAAAACAAATGTTCAATACAATTTGTGTAATAACAGTTATAAATAAAAATATATAAATGTTACTCAATACCATATGTATTGTAATAATAATAAAATAAAAATGAAACAAAATATTATTTAATACATTTGTAAAATAATAATAATAAATAAATAAATAAAAAGCAATCGATCAATAAAAATGTGATTCCATAAAAAAAATACAATTAAAACTAAACATAAAATAAATGTTAATAAACACCATTTGTATAATAATAATAATAATAATAATAATGAGTATTAAATTATGTACCTTCTAAAAGAGGATGTGCTTCGCCAGCCGTTTCCTTTTTTAAACATCTTCAGGATGTTTTCTGTGCCGCATTCGCCTCTGTCTGCTCACCTGTGGGCATTTCCTGTAAAAGTTGCTTTAAAACAACATGTCTTATGACAGCTGCTTTACTAATAACACTCGAAGACTAAATAAAGACCACACAAACCTCAATAAAGACATATGGGAAGTGTCATTTTCATTTTATTAATTTTCCAAAAATACCCAGCCATAAAGATCGGCGTGACAATTAAAATCAGCAGAGTTTACATTAAAACGAAAGACACTTTTGCTCATAAATCTCTGATAGAAAAGCCATTCTGAAAGTCACTCTCATCAGTGCCAAAAACCTTTGTAGAAATGCAGTGGACGTTCATATATATATAAGTGTCTAATCATACAACAGTATCGACGATAAAAGTGTTTCCTCGTTAAAAGTTGCCCGTCAGCACACAGAATCAAAGAGTTGTATATTACAAACGAAGGCAAAGTTATTTAACAGTCCGATGCGTTTCTCGCGAGACAAAATGTGCTTACTTTAAGCAATATTTATGCTGTAAACATTTAGTAAATGATATAAAGCAATGATTCGTCACAATACAGCATGACTGAGGTGATCTGTACATAGTAAGACTTGGTTTTAGAAAAGTGCTTCAACCTTCAAAAGCAGTACAAAAAAAACGATTTTCATAATCATATGCTTTTCAAAACTGGGCGATCTGTAAACAAATGAAAATATGTAAACAAAAATCACGATTAAGAGCAAAATAACGATGCTGGATACGTCAGAGTTTCTCCAAAACTCAAAAAAAAAAAAGTGACATTATTTGTACAGACTGCCAAAAATAGAATGGTCTCATATTGTGCATTCTGGGAAATCTCATCAGCCAAATAGTGCACATCCATAACGCGTGACTTTAAAAGCTCATATTAGAAATATACAATTCCTTAATTATGCTCAAATGCATAGATATGATCAAATCTATAGATGTTTAGAAATCTTGTACGTAGAAACATACAGCTGTATGCAGGAGTACATTACAAAACCTTTTTTTGTAAACATACAGATTTGTGATTTTATAGCGCTGCGTTCGCCGGATCGTCTCGCCGCTCGTCCTCGTCTCCCGTAGAGCCGCACGCTTCAAACGCTTGGCGGTCGTGATGCTGTCGCCATGGTTACGCTGTTGCCGTGGCAGCCGGAGTCTAGTCCACACCATCGAAGCCCTGAGCGTTTTCGATGGCCATGTGCAGCTTCTCACGGAGCTCCTCGAACGACTCGTACGGAGGGAGATCCAACCGGTTGAAACTGATTGAGAGAGACAGGATCATTCAAGAACGAGACAGAAATAAGACGCCGTTTTAGTGCCACGGAAAATAAATAAATAAATAAAAATCTACGATTATGAGATTAAAGTTGTAGCATTACGAGAATAAACTGTAGTGAATACAGCGATCGGTCACGCACTCCACGTTAAAGAGTGTGAAAAACACTTTACTGTAAGACATTGTTTGTATTTCACTATAAAACTGACAGATTTTGAAAGCCGAGACTTTGTAATATTGTATATATACCAATCCGGGAGCACCGGGCATTTGCATGCGCGACAGGCTAGAATATACTCTCAAAATATTATAACTTCAATCTCGTAATTGCTACAAATTGATTCTCGTAATTTTGACTTTATTTTCAAAACATTCCGACTTTATTCTCGTAATTTTGACATTATTCTTGTAATTTCAACTTAATTATCATAATTTTCACTCTATTCTCATAAAATTTTGACTTTATTCTTGTAATTTCAACTTTATTCTCATAATTTTGACTTTATTCTTGTAATATTTCGTCTATTCTCGTAATTTCGACTTTATTCTCAAAATATTTTGACTTTATTCTTGTAATATTTGGATTTTATTCTCATAATATTTCTGTTTTATTCCTGTAATATTTCCATTTTATTCTCGTAATTGTTCAACTTTATTCTCGTAATTTCGATTTTATTTTCATTAAAAATTTCAACTTTATTCTTGTAATATTTGAATTGTATTCTCACATTTCCATTTTATTCTCGTAATTTTTCAACTTTATTCTCGTAATTTCATCTTAATTCTCGAATTTCGACTTTATTCTCGTAATATTTCAACTTTATTCTTGTAATTTCGACTTCATTTTCGAAATATTTCAACTTTATTCTCATAATATTCTGACTTATTTTCACAATATTCTCATAATTTATTCTCATAATATTTCGACTTTTTTCTCAAAATATTTCGACTTTATTCTCATAATTTCAACTTTATTTTCATTATATTTCGACTTTATCCTCTAGTATTTCAACTTTATTCTCATAATATTTCAACTTTATTCTCATAATTTCAACTTTCGACAGACAGACAGATCACTCACCAGGTGTGCGCTCGGGGCAGTTTGTCCCTCGTGCCCCACTGTTCGATGGTGAACAACTGCGGCCCGTTGGATCCTGATAAATCAGAGAAACACAGAATGTCACTTTATCAGCCAAACTAAAAAGCCATATAAGGAAGAAGCAAGCACGAGCATTAATATTAATGAGCAGTGTGGGGTGGGGGCGGGGCTTACCGTAGAGCTCAGCGAAACCATTCATTGGTACGCGGGACGTTCCCGTCACAAACTGCAGCAGACGGATTCGCTTTTCTGCATCCATCAGCAACACAGTCTAAAAATACCATCAACAATAAGCCGCTGTGTCAGATCAATTTATTCTGATTATTAGTAATTATAAATAAAAGCTGTGCAATGACAATGCAGTTAATGTCATCTTATTAAAGTGACAAAACTGTGCATTACAGTAACTTTGCCATGGCTAAGGGGGGTTTAGGTACGTGCTATGCACATGAACAACCCTTAATCAGAAAGATCTCAGAAACATCATGTATTTATCGAAAAAAATTTAATTTGTTAAAAACTGATGTATTTCTGACAGTGGATATCCCTGAACATCAAATATAATTCAACCAAAAACCAAAAAAAAAAAAAAGGTAAAAAGTAAATAAAATTAAATTAAAGAGAAAAAAATATAATAAAAGAGAAACGTAAAAAATAAATAAATATAATTTATATACATTTAAATAAATAATAAAAAAATAACAAATAAAAATAAATTAGATTAATATAAATATCTCTGGATTTCTAACAAGGAAAAACAACAGCACTGTAAAACTGAATGTGGCAGAACAACCATTTTATCTCAATTATCTTATTTTTTAGAATCATTCAAAATCATAATTAAAATTTGCCAAATTGCCCTGCCAAAAACACCTAATTATGCTAAAAATAAATAAACAGATAGATAGATAGATAGATAGATAGATAGATAGACAGACAGATAGATAGAACATGAACATCAAACATGAACATTCCTGAACATCAAAAATAATTCAACTGAAAAAAGTTAAAGTACCAAAAAAAAAAAAAAAAAGTAATGTAAGAAATTAAATAAACAAATTAATATATATTACATACAATTTACATACATTTAAATAAATAATACAAAAATAATAAATAAAAATAAATTAGATTAAAATAAATATCTCTGGTTTTCTAACAAGAAAAAACAAGAGCATCACTGTAAAACTGAATGTGGCACAACCTTATTATTTTTTGTAATCATTCAAAATCCCAACCTAAAACAACCCTAATCCTGATAAATAAATAAATAAACAAATAAATAAAATTGTAATGTACATCTTTAGTGGTTCAGTAATTTGTAAGTACTGCTTAGAAGTGCTAGTTATTATGACAAAAATCAGAAACACAATTATTTAGTTTAATGCTGTGATCACAACCATTTCACAGTTACTTATGATTATATCACAATTAGTCAAATAATTTAGAAAAATCATATATTTATTGATTAAAAAAAAAAAAAAAAAGCCAATTCCACTGCGAAAACTACTACGGTTTTCATAATTGCTCAAAAAGGTCAAAATCGAGATTAAAATCGGATGAATCGTTCAGACCTATTTATAACACTTGAAGTTTAACCTTGAAAAGTTGCTAATCTACAAAAACAGATTTTTTTTTTTTTTTGGTGATAATTTAGTGATAATAGTGGTAAAAAAAAAAACAAAAAACAAATCTAACCTTCCAGAACCAGATGATGACGGGGTGATTTGGGTTGTAGCCATTTTTATATTTTGTGTTTTCTCTCCAGTCGTTGACATCCACGTCTCCTAAACCACACATCAGCAGCTGAGGAACACAGAGAGGTCAGAAGGGGTTTGAGAGCTCAGATCGATCAAGTTACACCCACAGCATAAAGCAGATGGTCTCACCTCCAGCTCGTTTTCATCAAAGATCTTGATCAGGTCCTGAGGAATCAGCTCATAAAAACCCTGCAGATAAAACACAAGTCGGTCAGACTCTCGGTGGATGGCAGAGACCCAAAACGACTGAAAAAGGGTCTGTACCTCCTTGAAGGCCGTCATCTGTCTCTGGATCCGATCTACAAACCTCCACTGCATCACAAGACTGCAAACAAACACCAGAGGAGATAGTATTATATAACAAGAAGCCATGTAAAAAAAAAGTCTCTGTGACATTCACGTCCATGTGCCACTAGAGGGCGGTGTAACATACTGAATATACTCCTTTTTGTTAGTGTCATCCACCACAATATCAGCACCTCCTGGTTTCAGCTCATGTTGGTGCGTCTGCGGAAGAGATCAGATCAGAATATATTTACCTACACAAATAATTCTTTAGGAAGATTAGAGGACTTTATTTGCATGTCTTTTACAGGAATAGTTCACCCAATACATATTTTTTTAATTATTAATGGCCTATACCTTGGTTTGTTATTTACACAAATGTGCCATACGCTTTCAGAAGTCTTTGAATACAAGTGTATAAGAGTGTAAAGCAGAATTAATCACCTGTCCAAAGAGCTCCTCGTCGATGGTGAACCTGAGGTCCAGATCTGTGGGGTCGTTCTCTAAAATCCATCGCAGGGAATTGAAGTACTCGCTGTCCTGAAATAATGCGACAAAAACAACAGGTTGACGTGTTTGATACTTGAGCGTGAGTGATAAACTAAAGCTCCATGGGACATTAACCACATAATGAGTGTTAACAGCACTCCAACTGTGTTAAAATGTAACTTATTCCTCTTACTTATTACCCACAAGCAATAACTTATTTTGGAATGAAATAGTACTATGCTGTACAAACAGTATACTATAGTATAATTTAGAAAAATAATAATTTATTAAATACAATTGTCTTTTTAAAAGTGGGTCTCCTTGAAGTTTAAATTTACCTCTGTAAAGCATTATATATATTCATACATACATACATATACATACATACACACACAACTACCTGTCAAAAGTTTTTGAACAGTAAGATTTTTAATGTTTTTAAAGAAGTCTCTTCTGCTCACCAAGACTGCATTTATTTGATCCAAAGTACAGCAAAAACAGTAAAATTGTGAAAATTTTTTACTTTTAAAACTATTGTTTTCTATTTGAATATATTTTAACATTTAATTTATTCCTGTGTTTTCAAAGCTGAATTTTAGCATCATTACTCCAATCACATGATGCTTTAGAAATCACTGTAATATTCTGATTTGCTGCTCAAAAAACATGTGTTATTTTTTTTTTATGTTGAAAACAACCGAGCAGATTTCTAAAAGTATTAATTTCTATAATTTCTTAAAAAAAAAAAAAAAATTCTGAAGGATCATGTGACACTGAAGACTGGAGTAATGATGCTGAAAATTCAGCTTTGAACACAGGAATAAATTAAACTTTACAATATATTTAAATAGAAAACAGTTATTTTAAATAGTAAAACTATTTTACAGTATTACTGTTTTTTATTGCTGTACTTTGGATCAAATAAATGCAGGTTTGAAGAGCAGAAGACTTCTTAAAAAAACATTAAAAACTTACTGTTCAAAAACGTTTGACTGGTAGTGTATATATAGGTTATATAAAAATACACCAAAATAATATAAAAATATACATATAAAATAAATTGGAATTAAATAAATAACACAACCGTGCCATTTAGAACTGATGCTGATTGGTTGAGATGTGCCTGTCACTCACCACTGACTCCATATCCTGTAACGTGATTGGCTTCTGCAGCATCATCTTGTAGAAGGGCCGGATGAAGAACGCTGTGCAGACAAAAACAACAAAATCATTTAAGAACAACATGAGGGTTAGAAAATGGTGACTGAAAACTCAGTGTTGGTACATTTAGACATTAGCTGTCTTTAGAAAATCAGTCTGCCTGCATGCAGTGTATGCACCCAGAGCCAAGTCAAATACTGTGAACATGAGTTGTGGGTATTTATATTGGTCTTGACAGGTTACTCACCGTCCAACAGCTTCCCGTGATAAACGGCCATTCCAGCCACCCGGCCGATGAACTTAAAATAGGACAGGTGATCCTCATTACACAGACCTGAGTTGGGGTTGATCTGTAGGGTGTAGTTATCCCTGCAACATTCATATGCACTGTTTAAAATCTATTTTCTAAAAGATTTTTGAAAGCAAGAGTGTATTTAAATGAGTGGATTTGAATGAAGGTGAAACACTCACGTGGCAGAATACTCAAACAGCCCATAATACGGGTTGAACATTTCCTTGGAGATCAGGAAGAACCATTCCCTGGCCACGCCCCCATAGTCCAGCCCCTTCTCGCCCTCAAACTCCACCCAGAGGCGGGCCTTCAGCAGGTCCGAGCGCTTGACGGACAGAATGCGCAGGTACGAGTCCTCCAGAACAGCGTTACGTCTCACATTCAGCTCAAAGCGGTTCGGGATGTCAGCCTGGAGACCAGAGAAAAGATTCATTTTATTTTTATGGTTACTTATCCACCAGGATTTGACTGGATCAAACATGAAATTATTAGTTAATGTTATTTTTCCCAGCCCACGCAGAAAAATAGCTGATTCAGAGGCAAGAAAGGATTTACAAAAGATTATTAAAACAGGAATGTTTATTAAGAGCATAAATAGGGTCATTGTTGATTTCAAGTTGACTTTAAAGTCATGAATTCAACTACTGAAAAAAGAGATCTGCTTTAGGATGGTCTGCAGATATTTAATAAACATTCACAATTAAACTGGTTTACTAATTCATTACATTCATTGTGATTACTGTGTGGTTTAGAAAAGCCATATAAATAAAATTCAATAAAATAATTATATTATTAATATCAGTATTATTAAAAATGATTAAACAATATAAAAAATATTAAACAACAATAATAATAGTAAAAAGTATTATTATTATTATTATGAAATAGTCATACTGATATATAAAATTCAACATTTTGGGCAAAATGGGTGGCTGTACAAACAAGCACAGCAATCCTGTAGCTAAAAATAATAAAATAAAATAAAATAAATAAAAATAAACTAATTATTAAAAATTGAACTTTATTTTACAGTGGAATATTACAATAATAACAGTTCTTATTTTGTATATTTTATGTAGTAGTAATAATAATATTAATAATATAATTTAATAATAATAATAATAATTATAATTATTATTATTATTACTAAATAGTCATACTGATATGTAAAATTCAACATTTTGGGGCAAAATGTGTGACTGTGCAAACAAGCACAGCAAACCTGTAGCTAAAAAATAAAATAAAAATAAATAATATTACTATCATTATTATTAAAAATTAAAGTTTATTTTACAGTGAAATATTACAATAGTAACAATTCTTATTTTGTAAACTTTATGTAGTAATAATAATAATATAATAATTTAGTAGTAGTAGTAGCAATAATAATAATAATAATAATAATAATAATAATAATCATTATTATTATTATTATTATTATTGTTAAATAGTCATGCAAAATTCAAAATTGGGGGGGGGAATAAAATAAAATAAAACTAAATAAAATGCAATAAAATAGCTGCTCTGAATAAGACAGGAAAAAAACAAAAAGCCTAAAAAGGACAGTGACGTACCGGTTTCTTGAGTTTCTTGCGGAAGTACTCATACTTCTGTTTATAGTCTCTGGAGTAAGGCACGGCCTGAAATGAAGCAGAACACAATCAGTTCGCCAATAACCATTGAGCTCTTATCTGCTCAGATGTTGAGCGATCCTGACCCGACAGAAATCATTCAACTTTGGACAAATACAACCTCCCCTCCTTTCATGACAATCACAAACCCCTTACAGGAAACGAATGGGAAGAAATGTACAGGGTTTCAGGCTCAGAATACTTTTAGAAACAAGATATGGCAAAGATCATTGTGCGTTTCAGCAGTCTCTCTCAATATGATCCATTAGTGGCCGTTTCTGCCGACTCGGTCTTCAATGCCTGACCGTACAGGACCTCTAACAGAAACAGAAAACCACTTACTGGACCAGTGATGGCTGAATTCTGTAGTCTTGGATCCTCCCACTGTGTGGTTTTTGTGTCTAAAAAAGCAAAACATTATATATATATATATATATATATATATATATATATATATATATATAAAAAAAAAAAAAAAAAGATAAAATAAAAATACATTTAAAAAGTACAAATAAAACAAAAGGTTATAAACAAATAAATGTAAAGTATTAATAAAAAGGTATAATAAAATGTTTACAAATATTATATAAAAATGTAAATAACTAAATATAATAAATACAAAAAAACATTAATACATATAGCATACATAAAAATAAATATATAAATATAATAAATAATAATTAATAAATATTATATTAAATAAATAAATAACAATTAGTAAAAAATAAAACAGAATGTTATAAATAAAGCAGAGTTATAAAATAAAGTTTAGAAACATAATATAACCTGTTTGTAAAAATATTTAAAATTTAAACATAAAAAATTTTTTTTTCCAAGTTTCTTTGGATTGGCATGGTTATAATTGTGTTACATACTGTGATCGATGTAGAAGATTCTGCCGTCACTATGTACTCGCTCTTCCCAACCAGGCTATAAAAGACAACAGACACATTACATATTAAACACATGACCTCATCCTCTGATTATGATGACATCAGCGATGACATCATCCGTCTTACCGGCAGTGGGCCGAGGTCAGTGGGGTCGAGGGAGACTCTCCTCCTCATTTGCACGGGAACCTTCAGCCGCGGGTCGTCCTGTGACGGAACAGGAAAGAGGATGGCAAACACAGGAAGTATATTTCAGC
>CM070024.1:1843165-1955665 GCA_036247105.1 Cirrhinus mrigala | reverse complement strand
CGTGGCGAGCGCTCGGTCTGGACCCGGACGAACGAATGTATGTATGAATGTTTTAATGCTCTTACCACGGGGTGAACAGGATGCTCTTCCACCGAGAGGGTCTGTCCGCTTCCTCTGCGGCTGCCGTGTCCCTGAGGCTGAAGAAAACGCAATGCACACTCTGTTACATACCGTTTATACTGTTACTGTAACACTGGATTTAAATGTTCCAATGTATCAAGTTGCGACATAATCATGTTACATTTTACAGAATGGAATGTTTTGGTTCTGGATGCTGATTGGTCAGTACAGTGTTCTGCTAAAATTCACAAAGCTGTGTATATCACTGCATTGAACTCGTTAAGGTCAACTATTAATCTCAGTTTAAATATTACATATACTAGTGGAAGGACCAAACTTGGCAATAAGGCACTTGAAGTTGTGATAAATTATGTATATAGTGAATGTGACGATGGTTTAATGTGAGGAATATTCCCTACATGCTGTCTCATATAAATTCGGGATCTTACATAATGTCTGAAAGAAGTTAGAAAACATGAGAGTTGCTTTAGATCATTAGATTGACTTTAATTTGATTATTAATGTTTTTAAAGAAATCTCTTCTGCTCACCAAGACTGTATTTATTGGAGCCAAAGTTCAGCAAAAACAGTACTAATTTGAAATATTTTACTATTTAAAATAACTGCTTTCTAGTTGAATATATTTTAAAATGTAATTTATTCCTGTGATTTCAAAGCTGAATTTTAGCATCGTAACTCCAGTCACATGATCCTTCAGAAATCATTCTAATATTCTAATTGGATGGTCAAAAAACATTCATTATTATTATTTTGAAAACAACCGAGTAGAATTTTTTCAGTTTTTTTTTAATGGATAGAAGGTTCAGACGAACAGCGTTTATCTGAAATAGAATATAAATGTCTTTATCATCACTTTTTAATCCATTTAAAGCATCCTTGCTAAATAAAAATATTAATTTCTATAATCCCCCCCCCCAAAAAAAGAAATTAAAAATTACACTGACTCCAAGTTTTTGAACAGTATAATGTATAATTTTGCAAAAGCTTTTTATTTTAGATAATTACTGATGTTTGTATTTTTCTATTCATCAAATAATCCTAAAGAAAAAAGTTTTAAATATTGATATTATTATTATTATTATTATTATTAATATTATTATTATTATTATTATTAATAATAATAATAATAATAATAATAATAATAATAATAATAATAATAATAATAATAAGCAAAACAGCATATCAGAAGGATTTCTGAAGGATCATGTGCCTGGAGTAATGATGTTGAAAATTCAGCTTTGACTCACAGGAATAAAATACATTTTACAATATATTCAAATAGAAAACAGTTATTTGAAATTGTAATAATATTGCAATTTATTCCTGTGATCAAAGCTGAATTTTCAGCATCATTACTTCAGTCTTTAGTGTCACATGATGCTTCAGAAATCATCCTAATATGCTGATTTGCTGTCCAGGAAACATTTCTGATTATTATCAATGTTGAAAACAGTTGTGCTGCTTCATATTTTTGTGGAAACTGTGATACATTTTATTTTTCAGGACTCTTTGATGAACAGAAAGTTCAAAAGAGCAGCATTTATTTGAAATATAAATCTTTTGTAACTTTTATAGTCACTTTTGATCAATTTAATGCATCCTTATTGAGTGTTGTTTGTGTGTGGACTGACCGTGAGGGATGTGCGTCTGTCGTTTCCGGGCTGCAGTCTGTTGAACTCCTCGCAGAATCCCGTAAACTCCATTGGGGAGTGGGGGGGTGGCGGCGAGCGTTCGCTGTGGCTGTTACAAAGCGCGGACTCATCTGCTGTTATGATCTCCCAGCTCTGCAAAACACACACACACACAAATGTGAAAGTGTGTCATTTGTCCGGGAGTTTCAAAGAAATCAAATAAGTGTGTGTGTGCATGTGTGAGTACCTCAGGTGACTCTCTGCGCTCGTGGTTCTCGTCATGTTCAGATATTTGTCTGCGTGTGAGGAACGCCCGCTGGGACTCGCTGTGTGTTTCCTGTCTCTGTTCATTGTCTCTTTGACTGTCCCTGTAAATCAGGACAAAACACACACTTCAGTGCTTAAAATGACCCATAAAGACTCAAATAAAGCAGGTGAGGGCAGCGCTGACCAGCAGAGAGCAGAAGAAGGAAATAAGAGGCCTGTCTTAGGTATAACAGGATGATTGGCTGCAGAAGAGTTTGTGTAAGGAGTAATGACCTGCTGATTGTTTCCTGAAAATCTATTAAAAAAAAATTCATGATGTCACAAAAACCAATATTTAGAGGCTCAAAATGATTTGTTTATATCCTGGTTATGAAAATTCCTAATATATATATATATATATATATATATATATATATATATATATATATATATATATATATATATATATATTTTTTTTTTTTTAATAACTCATATTCTACATATTCAGTATGAAAAAAAAAAAAAGAAAAAAAAAAAAAACCTAAACCTTTTCTATAATTTATTTATGATATGATTTTTTTATTATATGTACAGAATGAAAGGAAAAATAAAACTAAAAATAAAACTAAATAAAATTAAATATATTAACAAAACAAAATATACACAGAACATATAAATTATATCAACAAAATAAATACAAAATAAATCTGAAAACAAACAAAAACAAAACTATATGAAACATTATATATACAAAGTGAAAGAATAAAAACTAATTAAATTAAAATAAAACAGTAAAAAAAACAAACTAAAAATAAAAATAGATAAAATGACAAAACATAGTAAAATACATAAAATAAAATCAATCTAAAAACAAAATAAAAGTAAAATAGACTAAACAAAATAAAACTACAAAAAACAAACATATTATGTCAGAAAAACTGTATTTTGTGACTCTAATCTGTAAACCCTGGTTATTAAAACTTCTGACTTTTTCTATTTTTTTTATGATATGATTTTTTTTGTATTATATGTACAGAATGAAAGAGGAAAAAAACTAAAACTAAAACTAAATAAATTAAATATATTAACAAAACAAAATATATACAAAACATATCAATTATAACAACATGAAATAAATACAAAATAAATCTGATAACAAACAAAAACAATACAAAATGAAACATTACATATACAGAGTGAAAGAATAAAAACTAATTAGATTAAATTAAAACAGTAAAAAAAAAAAACTAAACTAAAAATAAAAATAGATAAAATGACAACCTAAATAAATTAAATTTATTAACAAAACAAAACAAAATATATACAAAACATATCAATTATATCAACATGAAATAAATACAAAATAAATCTGATAAACAAAAACAAAACATAAATCCGTGTAAAAAAAAAACGAATAAAATTAACATAAAATAATACAGTAAAATAAAATAAAATAAAATAAAATACGAAAAATAAAGATAAAACAAATCTAAAAAAACAAAACAAAATAAAATTAAAGAAAATAAGCAAAACAAAGCTAAATAAAATAAAACTAAATAAAATACTGACCTTTTAAAAGGTAAATTCTTAATGGATTTTTGTTTCCCAGTCAATGCAAAATGTACATTTGACGTACTAAAAACAAATTTAATTATAGTAATTATAGTAAACTGTAATTCAGATGGTCAAACATGAGGTAACCCTGACTGATAATTTATAAAAAATGTATATATTATTTATAATTTAGCGCCATGCAAGCTACCACAACTATATTCATGGCAAGAAAAAGTAAATAAATAAAGTTTCTTTAATAAAAAAAGTTCTTGTCACTTTGAATAAAGCCATGTGCCAAATGGAATGAACGTAAAAGATAAATGCAAATATTTACATGGCACACTGGTCTTGTGTACATCGTTGGTTTTGTATATGCGTGTTTCTAATGTGTGTTGATGTTGTGTGTGTTTGTTTAAAGTAGCTGATAATTACTGTATGGTGGGTCTGTGCCACTGGGTGGTCCTGCTCTCATGGTTCACATAGTAGGTTCGTCCCAAGTTGTCCTGCCTCTCCTCCCAGCCAGGGGGCAGCACAGGCAGCTGGTGAGGATGGTGAGGACTGCATAATTCATGAGGCTCCAAAAACTCCCAACCAGGCTACAGGACAGAAATGAGCAAAGTATTAAAACACCAGGCTGTTGCTTTCCTTGCATACAATTTTACAGGAAAATCATGTTTGTTTGTTTAATCGGATAGCACTTTGCATGAAAAGTAGTTCAGTGGCTGCTAACAAAGTGACTTTGCGGTACACAGATTTCACGTAACAAGTCCTTTGGAGCAACCCGGACCGGCGTGAACAGGTCTTTGAATTCTGGAACGATTAAGCTCAATTTAATCTCACTTTGGCAACACTTCTGAGTGAGTTTTGGATGTCTGAAATCACGCCTGTATTTCTCGTACAGCGAGAGCCCTGAAGCCGACACCAGCGTCAACACGGCACTCGTACAATGAGAGCGGCTGGAAAAGTACACAGTGAATCTGCTGGTTCTATATTAAAGTTATTGTGTATAAATATAACACATTTGTTTATGCACAAAACAAATGTCATTAGTTTGCTCAAGGCTTTGTTTCCTTTATTTGGAAACCCGATAACACGCGATGCTATTTAAAAAAAAAAACAAAAAAAAAAAACACATGCACATGGGCCGTGACAGAACACACATTGAATCGTAACAGTGAGATACGATTAGAGTTATTAATAATACTGTGAAGTTTTTTTTTTTTTTATATTCTCTTTAATTTTTGTTAAAGATTTAAGATTTTTTTTAATAGGTCTATATAGCTTCAATTATTTTTTTTATTTCAGTTTTAGTTTAATTGATTTAGCACATCAAATTAAACTACATGAAAATAAGAAATGTTTCCATGAGAAGTAGCTGAACTAAAATAAAAGTTACCTTATAAAATAGTTTTAAGTTTTATTTAACTATAATAACCCTGGTTGAAAATAAAATAAAATAAAATAAAATAAAAGTCAATGAATAAATAAATTAAGGCATCTGGGGTCCATGTCAACTTAAAATGGTTGAAAAAAAAAAAAATAATAAATAAATAAAATGAAGCCTTTGAAATCCATGCTGACCTAAAGAAAGCATAAAATAAAATATAATAAAATACAAAAGGTGATAAATAAATAAAGGTATTTGAGGTCCATATCAACATAAAATAATAAAATATTATTAAATAATAAATTAAAATAATAAAATAAAACTGCTGAAAATAAAACGAGGCCTTTGAAATCCATGCCAACCTAAAACAGCAGAAATAAAATAAAATAAAAAAGGTGATGAATAAATAAATTAAGGCATCTGAGGTCTATATCAACCTTAAATAATAGAATATTAAATATAAAATAAAGCAAAATAAAAAAATTAAATAAAACACTGCTAAAAAATAAAATGAGGCCTTTCAAATCCTTGCCAACCTAAAAAAGCAAAATGAAAATAAAATGCATAAAAAAGCAGATGAATTAATAAATTAAGGCATCTGAGGTCCATGTCAACCTAAAATAATAGAATATTAAAATAAAATAAAATATAAAATATATATCTGATGTAGTAGTAATAATGTTTGTATAACTAAACTAAACATTCATATTAAATTTCATACAACAGTATGAAACACAAATAAACACAATATTAAATGTAACCGACAATCGTAATTCCTGATTTTCTCTTTAAGGACATATAAAGTCTGCCTATCTGTCGTTCTGTTCAGAAATAAACCCCAGTGCAAGGTCAGAACATGTCTGAAAAGCTTTGTGAATCAGCCAGAATTGCGTTTAAGGAAACAAAGGATTTTTCATTCAAGGACAGGCCACAAAAGAAAGCAGAGATGGAGGAATATAAAACATTTTCATCACAAGATCCATCACAAGTACTTGAAGCAGGCACTGCTGCAAACTACACCAGTAAAGGTGCTTCTCATAAACAGGATAAGAAATCATCAATGTACTATATACATACATCTGCGTCGTATTGCGAATATAGTCAATGCTCAACACGACAAGCAACGTCCTTCAGCTCTTTTTTCCTAATATATTATGCGCCGTACTGCAACTTTCTAGTTCATTTATTGAAAATTATACGATTCTACAATAAACATTTTGTGTTTGTCACCAAAGCTAGTGTTTGTGTGCATTATCCTTACATCCAGATTCTCGATCTGTTCAGCCGGGTCGTCTTCCGTGTCAGTGTTTTTGGGTAGGTACGTCATCTTCAGTCGCAGATGACCTTTCACCCTCGACTTATGACTGTATCGAAACAGTTAAACAAACACATCAACAAAAAACCCACATCAAATTACAAGAAAAAACACTGTTTTAAACATAAAACTCCACTGAAGTGTATCAGAAGTGTTGACATGTACATGTTTGAAATGAAAACAGTTCACAGATACATGATGTCATAGCAGGTCAAAGGGCTTTTTACATTGACAACAGAATTAAGTCAGTGACTGTCATGTTTGGAAATAAAGCATTCAGGTATCCAGGCAGTAAAAACCACAGTAAAACTGCAATAAAATCTCCAACTAACCTTCTCGGATGCAACAGGAAGTCCTTGAAAGTGTACGGCCTTTCATTGTCAGGATTTTCTGTCTGTAGATATAAAAAAGATTAAAATATTAGTAACTAAATCATATTATATATACTTATTATATATTATTTGTTTATATTTATTTGCATTGCTTTAGAATTTATTATTATTATTATTATTATTATTAGCTCATTTCTTCAGCCTAAAAAAAAAACGGTCTAAAAAAATAATAATAAATAACAATAAAATAAAACACTGCTGAAAAATAAAATGTGTCCTTTGAAATCCATGCTAACCTAAAAAAGCAGAATGATTAAATAAAATATAAAATAAAATTAAGCAAAATAAAATAATTAAAAAGATGATGAATAAATAAATTAAAGCATCTGAAGTCCATGTCAACCTGAAATAATAGAATATAAAAAATAAAATAAAATAAATAAAACCCTGCTGAAAAATAAAATGAGGCCTCTAAAATCTATCCTAACAAAAAAAGATAAAATAAAATTAAATAAAATGTAAAAAAAAAAAATTATAATGACAAAATAAAACACTGATATATATATATATATATATATATACATACATACACGCACTATTAATATATGTCATCATTTTGCATTTTTATTATTAATCTCGCATTTATATAAAATTTACACACACACATATATATCTTAATGTTGCGAAAATAAATATTATATTTCCTTTTATATTTATTCATGTATATTTTTATAGATTTCTATATTTATTTATGTTACTACATATGCATTAATTTAGCGTTTATTATTATTATTTTTTTTTTTGTGTGGCTGATTTCTTCTGCCTCAAAAATAATTCAATTTAAATTCCAAAATAAACACTATTCATTACAAATAACCACTGCTGAAAATAGTCTACAAGGTGAAGAGTCAAGTATCATGGATATTTTTGAGTCTCAATGTTTATGATCACTCAGCCAGCCAACATATACACAAACACACACACACACACACACACACACACAAGTATATATAGAGAGAGAGTTTAATTTTCACAGTGACTAATTATGAAGTGCAACTGAGAAGCTCTAAAACCAGAAGGCTTATTTTACGATGTCTGTTAAAATGGGAGCGTCTCTGAAGACATATGAGGTGGACCTTCTAAAAATATCACCTACATTTAACCTATATTAAAGACAATAATGCAGTCAGCAACTTCAACAAAACAAACACTGAGTTCTGAGTATACAAAATATAATGATGATAAATACTCACCGGGATCTGGTGCAGAGGAACATCCACTTGTCCGAGGAAGTCGTCCCTCGTCTGCAGAGAATCAAGAAAACACAGAACACGCCTGTCAGAGATTCTGTCACAGAAACTATCTGACATAACGCATGCAAAATGAACTAAATACATTCACGCTAACTGGATATTGGCATGTAGATGGCTTCAGGCAAGGACTTTTAAAAAACATATGAAGTTTGGTGCAGATTGGAAATGGTATGTTAGTGCAAAGCAGACGTATAACTGAATTCCGACGCATCCTTCAACGAAAACTCAAGATCTTCGCAATTTAACATCACAAAGGGCTTTAGATTACACTGACCAAATTTAAATCTCTAAGAGGAGTTACTTTAAATACAATGCCAAAAACTGCAAAAAAAAAATAAAATAAAAAACACGGCATAGAACTTGCCAAAAAAAAATGCAAAATAACAGACTTCCTGCTAGGGACGTTTTGTAGGTATAAAACGTGTAACACACCAATAAAATGTAAAATAAAAATGTGTAAAAAATAAAATGTGGCCTCTGAAATCCATGCTAAAAAAGCATGATATAAAATAAAATAAAATAAAATAAAATAAAATAAAATAAAAAAAGATAATGAATAAATAAACTTAGGCATCTGAGGTCCATGTCAACCTAAAATAATAGAATATTAAAAATAAAATGAAATGAAATAATAAATAAAACACTGCTGAAAAATAAAATGAGGCCTCTGAAATCTATCCTAACATGTAAAAACTGAAATAAAATCAAATAAAATAAATGTAAAATGTACATGTAAAAATAAATAAATAAATAAATAATAACAAAATAAAACACTGATGAATATATATATATATATATATATATATATATATATATATATTAGGGATGTGACGAGATCTCGTGGCACGAGATCTCGCGAGATCCGATGTGTCTCGCGAAACCAGTCGGATCTCGCGAGATCTTGTGACGATATCCTCATAAAACATTTTGCAGTGTTTACATTAAAGCTGCACAATTAATCCTTAAAATATCGAGATCTCGATTCAAACATCCACGCAACCTTATTCCTGAATGACATTGATTTAGATATGTCAATTAGGACTGTTTCACATCGCGAGTGTCAGTGGAGCGTGAGAAGTACGTTTTGTCGCTGCCCATGTTAATGAATCAGAGGGTCGGGATAAATGTAAACGCAGAAAGAGCAACACAAACAGTCTTTTCAACCACATTATAATCATTATTTCGGTGTTACAGACATTTAAATAACAGAATTACTGGGATAAACGTTTATAGTTTGGGTATAAACACATTGTCTACAGGAGCGAGCCAAACGAAAGTATATTAAAACTATGTATTGTAACGCTTATCCTCTACCACCGCTTATCCACCAGGAGGTGGCGACAACTGCCCGTTTAAAAAAAAAGTATGTCATTGAATCATTCATTCAGAAGATTTCAATAGTCAAACAAGTCTTACCCTGCGTCCCAATGTGCATACTATCCACCATATCTGCCCTAAATAGTATTGAAAATTACTACTATGAGATGGATGGATAGGATGGATAGTATGCACATTGGGATGCAGACTTAATGAAGTGAGACACTGACATTGTTTTGATTTTGTTTATAAGTATATATAAGTTTTTAAAAGACTTAAGCAACAAACCGTTTGTCAGAACCACTAGTAAATTATGTTATTTTGTTTCGTTTTCTAATCTTTTTTTCTCCAGAATCGTGAGAGAATCATGGTCTCCAATTTATTAAAAACAACTGGGATTCTCAATTTATCCAGAATTGTGAAGCTCTTGTTTAAATGTTGTTTTTTTTATTGCATATAGTTCATTAAAATGGAAGTTTATTTTCATAATGTTCAAAAGAAAAGAAAACAAACATGACACACTTTCTGTTATCTCAACAGGAGCGCTTCACAAAAATGAACCAAAACTCAGCGAATACATACCTCACAGACATGATAAATATATCTATAGAAAGCTTTAAATTATTACTCAACGAAATAAAACAAACTCTTTCATTATATTATCTGTAAAGATGCTTCTCTCTAAAGGCGCGTCCAAAGAGGAGATGGTGAGTCAGGATCGGCATTTTCATCCTTGTGACATTAAACACTAGTTTATTAAAAATCAAATATCTCCTTACTATTTCCCCCCAAGTGTGTATAAGCATTTTTTTATGAATCTTTGGGATCGCCTTTCTTTATAACGTCGTAGTTAGGAAGTTCAGCGGCTAAACTCGGCTAAAGTAAACAAGCTCGTCTTTCCACAGAGAGAAGAGAGGGACGGGGCGAGCAGAGCTCATTTGCATTTAAAGGAACAACAACTAGAGAATGAGATGATTTTTGCAGAGCTCATTCTGACAAGGTAAAAAGGATGTTGTTTTACAAAACCATTGAGAAATTTTAATCAAAGTATATTAGAGACTTTTCATTAAGACCCTAAAGAATCATATCAACTGGAAAATGGGCATCCGATGACTCCTTTAATGTTTTTATGAAATGTATTGATCATATCACCGTATTATTTACTGCCATGCGAGCCACAAATTAAAGCTTGGCGAGTCATTAGTTACATACATGTTCATTTAATAAAACTAAACACTAAACATTTTGTATTTGTAACAATAGCTGTTTTATCTAAATTGTTTTTTTAATGGGAGCAAAAGAAAATCATGTTTTTTTTTTATTATTTAAAAGCAAATGTAAACATATCGAGATATATATCAAATATCGTAAAAATTTTGACCATTTCGAGATATCCAATTTTTTTTATATACTGCCCATCCCTAGTTTTAAGTAGCAGTTGGGCAGGTTTTGTTGTGAAAACCTGGCAACCCTGACCTACTGGTAGTTTTTTAGTGTCATATTTATTTATCCAGGAGAGGCCTAAACTAATCAAGGTACCAGCATAAAAACACACTCAGCAAAATATCATTTAATTATCGGTACTGAAAATGATTTTTGACAATATCGCACACCCCTACTATAACACCCTAATATGAACACACAGAGAAATCCTCTCTGCCTGATCTGCTTCATATCAAAACAGACACACACACACCATTGCTGAACCCTGCTGAGATTTAGTTATCCAGACCAAGAACAGCAGCTCATACTGAGGTTATATTCTCCTCTATTCCTCCGTAGCACATTTTCATCTCTTTCTTCTTGTACTCTTCTATTTTTAATGTCCACTCACTCTATCCCGCCATTCAACTACTGCAAAGTGAACTCTAACACTTCAATCAGACATAAAGATCAGTGTGTCACAAAGACACTGACCTTATCTGAGGCTGTACAGTGTGATCATTGTTTACAGAGATATAAATACATGAGTTATATATAAACAAGGCTTTGTAAAGGTAGACTTCCCCGTGGCTGTCCCTCAGACTGTGAGCGAGCTGCACAAATGGAGTGAAGGTAAAAGTAGGCCGAGAGAGAAAGAGAAAAAACAAAGGGAGCGAGAAAGAGAGAGAGTTTGTTTTCGGAACAAAATCATTCCCATCCTCAAACCTTTTCCAGCTGCCGCTATTCATTTCAACGGCTGGCTTTCATACTTAGCTTAGAAGCATTTTAAATACATTTTATACCACGTTTTATACACACACTGTCATTACGTTAACCGAAACAATATGACAAGTTAAATACACGTCACCTAAATGAGGCGTAAAAGCCTTCGGTGTTCAAAACGCTGTCAGATGTTTCATTTTATGGTAGCGTGGGCAGAACGAAATAACGGCTGACCTTACGCTTAAACGTGTCCGTCTACATAAAGCATGATTTCTTTGCAAATGACTTACTATCGAAGGGTCGTTCAGGTTTTTACAGTCACGATGATGACTAAAACGTACATATTCCCTCGTTTTTAAAGCTAGGCACACATATTCATGTTTGTTCTGTATTCGGGTCAAACCACGAAGCGGTTCTGCCACTCCGCCGGGCCCCAGATGAGATGACAGAATTGCTCTTTGTGCCCTCGTGTCAATGAAATGAAAGATCTGTTTGTGTCATCTCAGGAACTAAGCTAGTTAAGACACATAGTAAAGCATGATTAAGACTCATGGTTTAATTGTATATTAAATAGTTCAATTGTATTTAATGGATAATAAACTGTATTTTGCATGTTTTTTTTTTAAATTAACAGTTAACAGTTACAAGTCAGTCTCTCTCTTTCAAACTGCACTTGTCAAAAAAACAAAACAAAAAAAAACAACATTATTAGCATTTTAATTTTTAGTACAACATGAGGGATAGTACACATATATACTTTCTTACATACGAAATATTATCATAAAACGAAAATAATTTTAAATGAAATAATGCAAATAAAAAGATAGAAGATGAAATAATAATTAAAATTAAATAAATAAAAATTAAATAAATGACAGTTCAAATAAACTCATACATGAAAATGAAATGCATAAGTAAAAAAAAAAAATGAAATGCAAAATAAATAATCAAATATTATTATTATCTTATTTTTTAGCTTAATTATCCACATCTAAAATATTTTTATAAATAAACACAAGAAAATAATTTTAAATGAAATAATGCAATTAAACAAATAAATTAAGATAGAAAATGAAATAATTAAAATGAAATAAATAAAAATGTAATTAATGACAATTCAAATAAACTGATACATGAAAATGAAATGCATAAGTAAAAGAAAATACAAAATAAATATTATTATTTACATTTTTTTGGCTTAACATGAGGGATAAATAATTTCCCACATATAAAATATTTCCATAAATAAACAAAAAGAAAAAAAACATTTAAATGCAATAATGCAATTAAAAGAAATAAAGTAAGATAGAAAATTATACACAGTAAAATGAAATTAATAAAAATTAAATAAATGACAGTTCAAATAAACTCATACATGAAAATGAAATGCATAAGTAAAAAAAAAATGAAATGCAAAATAAATAATCAAATATTATTATTATTTTATTTTTTAGCTTAATTTTCCACATCTAAAATATTTTATAAATAAACACAAGAAAATAAATTTAAATGAAATAATGCAATTAAACATAAATAAATTAAGATAGAAAATGAAATAATTAAAATGAAATAAATAAAAATGTAATAAATGACAATTCAAATAAACTGATACATGAAAATGAAATGCATAAGTAAAAAAAAGAAAAATACAAAATAAATATTATTATTTAAATTTTTTTGGCTTAACATGAGGGATAAATAAATTCCCACATATAAAATATTTCCATAAATAAACAAAAAGAAAAAAACATTTAAATGTAATAATGCAATTAAAAGAAATAAAGTAAGATAGAAAATTATATATAGTAAAATGCAATAAATAAAAATGAAATAAATGACAATTCAACTAAACTAACACATGAAAATGAAATGCACGTCGGCGCCAATAGCCTTGTGGGCAGCGCACGGACACACGACGCCATTGCGCTACGGGCGTCCCGAGTTCAAATCCCGGCTCTAGGACCTTTCCCGATCCCGCCCCCTTCTCTCTCTCCCACTTCGCTTCCTGTCAGCTATGATCTGTCCTATCCTAATAAAGGCAAGATAAGCCAAAAATAAATCTTTAAAAAAATAAAATGCATGTTAAATAAGAAAAATTAAATGCAAATTAAATAAAGATAAAATAAATGTGAACATTAATAATAAAATCAAGAAATTAAATAAAACTAAAATAATAAACAAAAATTATAAAAGAAAGAAAGAAAGAAATAAAATGTAATAAAATATCCTAGAAAAACTTCTGATAAATTTTCCACTGAAAATTGTTAGTAGTAAAAATTGTAAAAACTGTGACATATAGTAATAGTACTGCAGTATATTATAGTATAACATATTATAAAATTGCCAAAATGCTGGCAGTTTACAAGAGTATAGTATAGCACAATAAACTATGGCAAGTTATACAACTTTATCCATTGTTGCAACAAGCTAGTGAGGCAAAAATGGAAAACTGTTGTCAAACTATCTGTATACCATCAGCCCCGTCTGCCTTGATAATGAGAAGGAAAACAGAAAATGATGCCAAACGTTTGAAGAAACTTAATGAAGGAGGCTCAAAGTGAACCATTTTCTGCTACAAGAGCAGCGTGACTGCGGGTTTACTACTGCAAAACACCTGACAAACATTTCCTCACCATCACATCACATCTAAACGATACCGAACAAAGTTCGTGCTCATTTCCGATCTTTCAGGAGTTGTTTTCTATAAACTAAAAGGACAGAGTTTGTTGTCCATCCTGTCTTTCAAGACAGTAAGACAGTTCAGTTTGACACATTAACCACCTAAACGGACCCAAATATTATTAGTATAACCATTCAAAATATCAATTCTGATTTGCAGCTATAGCAATGGCTGTGAAAATTAAATCTTAAAATTGTAGAAAGGCCGGATCACTTAAAACAGCAGCCTAACTGCTTTTCGATGAAAGATTCTGAAGATTTTTTTCTCTAAACGAATACATTGTAATGATGAGTCGTCCACAAAAGACCAGGAACAAGTACAAAGTCTCAATCAAGCAGCTGATAAAGAGAGAGATCTAATTACTTTCATAAATCCATTAGGTTTTCAAGCACTGTGGGAGGAGAGACATCGCTGAAGAGATTACGAGTGCTGCGCTGTTGACTGATAAGAGCTAATCAAGCACAGAAAGCGCTGTGGAAAAACAGCACATTCACGCACTCACAAACCCCCTGGCGCTCGTGCACACACACATCTGACAGCTCTTTAGGAGCGCTGCTGATTGCATTGACCTTTGGCAGAGGTCACAAAGTCATGTGTTAACCATTGCCGTCAGCGAGCATAAGGTGTGACAGCGTCCTTGAGCGGGAAACAGAGGAACCGTGATCGACAGTTGGACCCGAGCCACAATCTGGACCCGCTCTACGCATTTCCACAGCACGAAAGTCTGTTCGGTCAGAGGCCCGGAGACAGGATCATGTCCGATTAAAAACAGCTTTCTGAGCAACAAACATTCAGGCTAGATTTCAGAAAACGGCATGAATTACAACACAAAACACGTTGCACAACTGCTTTATCCTGCATGCCCATTTAAACTAGAATTCTCAACCAGGGGTGACTTAAAATGAAACAGAAAAAAAAAATTAATAAAAAAAAATCAAGCAAAAAAAAAAATCTGTTTCATCTGACATCATATTTCTTAATTTAAAAATAAAAACTCAAAAAATAAAAAAAAATTGCTGAGAAATTCCTTTTTTTTTTTTTTTTTTTTTAGAAAATTATTATTTTTATTATTACTACTATTATGAATAATAATAATAATAATAATAATAATAATAATAATAATAATAATACCTATCATTATTATTATTTAGGGCTGTCAAACGATTAATCGCGATTAATCGCATACAAAATAAAAGTTTGAGTTTTCCTAATATATGTGCGTATACTGTGTGTTATTATTATGTAATACAAACACATCCAATTATATATTTAAGAAATATTTACAAGTATACGTACTTAGCATAATTTTTATATAATTTGTATTATATATAAATAAAAATATTTTGTACGTAACATATTTCTCTTAAATTTATACATTAATTTGTGTGTATTTATATATACATAATAATTACACACAGTACACACACATTTATTAAGCAAACTCAGACTTCTATTTTGTATGCGATTAATCGCGATTAATTGTTTGACAGCCCTATTATTATTATATATTCTGGAATTACTTAAGTTAATTATTTCAGCCATTTTAATTCAGCAAATTAAGTCATAAATATTTTAATATTTGTAATATTTAAAATCATTAATAATAATAATAATAATAATAATAATAATAATAATAATAATAATAATAATAATAATAATAATATATTCTTGAATTACATACGATAATTATTTCAGCCATTTTACTTTAGTGAATTATTGTGCTTATAATTATTATATTTAATCACTTTTATATAGTGCCACACCTAGTGGATTTCTAGACCTGGAAAAGTTAAGAACATTTATTAAAATCTTAAAAAAGTCAGAAATATTTTAAAAAGTCATACATATTGTTACTTTAAATACATTATTATTATTATTATTATTATTATTATTATTATTATTATAAATACTCTGGATTTACATAAGTCAATTATTTTAGCCATTTTAATTAAATTTTGATTACTTTTAAATAGTGCCACAGCTATTGGATTTATAGACCTGGAAAGGAAATGAATCTTAAATCTTAAAAAGTCAAAAATATTTACATACTTTTAATTTACATCAAGTGCAAATAGTTAGGAAATGGCTTAAAAAAGTTTATTATTTTAACTCTTTTAATTTAATTATTTTACTTACAAGTATTTTATTATAATAATTTTTATATATTGTCAGTTTATATACATTTTTATATATTGTCTTTGGACAACGGGGGGCCTCGGAGTCAAGAAGAGGTTTGCAATGAATTGCATTTCTTAAGTGTAGATACCATCTGACTGTTGAATCAAAAGCAGCTCATAACATAAACACACTGAATCACATTACTTCCCAGATCCCCTGGCCGAGAACCAGCTCCATTTCTGTGGAAAAGCGATACCAGGTATAGTCCTGGGCCATCATTTTGTTATGCAAGATCCACAATAATTTACTTCAGTGCAGAATACTGCATTGTATTGTCTTGCCGTTGCTGCCATTTACCCAGTGTACTTTCTAAAAGCCTGAATGAGCTACGAGAGGAACAATATGTTCATGTGTTTGAACATCACAAACGAGACGCACAAACAACCAGCATGCTGAAATTAGAGCCTTGAATTTAGATTAGATTACATAAGCGTGCCACGGCAGTAAAGGTAACAGTGCTGTTAACTGCTTGTGTGACCCGTTTCTAACACGCTGTAAAATCAGAGACAAAGAGAGCGAGTGCAAATGAAATAAGTGCAGCGAGCGGGACACCTGATGCTCTGAAAACATACCGACGGCTAAGCGGCCACCCGCTGGGCAGCCAACATGTTATCCTTCACTGCTAAGGAATCGCATCGTTTGGCCCCCGTATCCCTGACACTCATCCTCTCCCCTATCAGCTGACCTTTGGCCCAACAGCTGACGGACAGCCATGTGCAGCCCCTGCATATCATGTTGAATCCTAGGAGCTTGCCAGCGTGGTACTCGGCCAGACTAACTGGAGTCAAGCAGAGTATTTTCGAAGCTGTGTATATATAGACCTAGGGCTGGGGGGAGGCTTAGGGACCGCTGTCTATAATTATTCCAGGGGTAAATACATACAGTGATCATTCAGATTGTTAACAAATTAATAAAAACTGAAGAAGCCTCTAAAATGCGACATGCATGCATGCAACTGGTTTAGTTACAATGCATTTTTAAAGTGCATGTCTATAAGCCAACCTTTGTAAATGAAAAGGATACATAAATAGTGATCACTCAGAGTGTTAACAAATTAATACTGAAAACTGGAAAAGCCTCTAAAATTCAATCTGCATGCATGCAACTAGTTTAGCCACAGTGCATTTTTAAAGTGCATGTCTATAAGCCAACCTGTCTAAATGAAAAGATCCCAGAGGTAAATATATATAGTGGTCAATTAAAGTTTTAACAAATGAATAAAAAATGAAAAAGCTTCTAAAAGTAACATGCGTGCATGCATGCAACTGGTTTAGCCACAATGCATTTTTAAAGTGCATGTCTATAAGCCAACCTATCTAAATGGAAATGATTCCATAGGTAAATGTATACAGTGATCACTTAAACTGTTAATAAATGAATAAAAACTGAAGAAGTCCGTAAAATGCAACATGCATGCAATTGATTTAGTTACAATGCATTTTTAAATTGCATGTCTATAAGCCAACCTATCTAAATGAAAATGATCCCATAGGTAAATGCATGCAGTGATCACTTAAACTGTTAATAAATTAATAAAAACTAAAAAAAAAAAAAAAAAAGTCTATAAAATGAAACATGCATGCATGCAATTGATTTAGTTACAATGCATTTTTAAAGTGCATGTCTATAAGCCAACCTATCTAAATGGAAATGATTCCATAGATAAATGTATACAGTGATCACTTAAACTGTTAATAAATGAATAAAAACTGAAGAAGTCCGTAAAATGCAACATGCATGCAATTGATTTTGTTACAATGCATTTTTAAATCACATAAGCCAACCTATCTAAATGAAAATGATCCCATAGGTAAATAAATAAATACAGTGATCAATTAAACTGTTAATAAATTAATTTAGTTTACAATGCATTTTTGAAGTGCTTCTCTAAAGGCCAACCTATCTAAATGAAAACAATCCATTAGGTAAATACATAATGATCACTCAAACTGTTAATAAATTCGTAATAACAACTGAAAAAGCCTCTAAAATGTGACACGCATTCATGCTTATCTACACGGCATTTTAAAGCACTTGTTTATTAGCCAACCTGCCTAAATGAAAGTCATCCTTAAGGTTAAAAAAAGAAAAGAAAAAAGCCTCTAAAATGCGACACGCCAGCAACTGGTTTAGCTACAATGCATTTTTAAAGTGCACGTCCACAAGACAACCTGCCTAAAGGGATTTGTGTGCGTGTGTAATTTGGGTATTTCACAATCTCAGTCCCATGTTAAAATTATGCATCTCTTTAAAATTTAAAAGGAAAGCTTTACATGCAGGACCAAGGGAAGACAACTTTCTGAATAGTTATTGCGCATTTTTTGCTCAGTCATTACAAAATGTTCAATCCATAGATGTTCAAACACCTCAACTACTCAATGACAGATTGCATGCAATCTAACTGATTTTAACTTTGCATGTTTAAAGGAGCAAGATAAAACTGAGTTGAGTACATTCCTTGTTTTCACTTGCTAATAGAATGAAAGGCTTACGGTAACATTTCTCCCTGTGCAGGTTGGGACATGATCCGGTTTGTCGTTTATGCTGTTGTCCTGCAGGGTGTTTGATTTTCTCGCACCTGTGCCGTGAGATACATGAATGTGCACGTGCGGAGGGCCGTTTTTGGAGTGCACATCCGCAGCATTTAAAACGTGACAAGAAATCTCAGCGTTCGCACAGGGTACCTCCAAAGAAATACTCCTGTGAAGGACGTGATGCGACCCTTTTCTTGAAAACTTATCCGAACTGCCGCCAGTCGGAAAAGTGGCGTGTCTTCTTTCCGTGGACGACGGCCTTCCGCTCGGCAGCATGCAGGCTGAGGTGCTCCGGAAAAGCTTGGCTCGTTCCGGGACGTTGTCGGTTTGTGGGCCCTCGAGAGGTTTGGAACAGTCAACGTTAACCTTTGTTTTGGCCGAACTTGCTTTCCCTGAGGGAAGCGGTCGCTGGTTTGCGAAGTGCAATAAAACGCTGGAGTGTCTTTCCGTTCGCTCTGGTCCTGGCGGTTGCTCCGGTGGCACGCTGAAATGCACGATGGGTTTGGCGTCCCTGTGTTCTGCTGACGTACTTGTCTTGGACAGCCGCAGACCGTTAACTGCCGTGGCGACGGATCCCTTGGACGTGTCATCGTGTGACGCGTCGACGCTGGACAGCTGCATCTGATGAGAGGTCTGAAAGGAACTTCGCGCCGACGGAGGCAGCGGAGGGATCATGGGGGACGCTACCGGACTGACGGGGGACGCGGGCGGCGTGGTGCACGGGCTCCGTGGGAAAATGACCAAGGATGAGCAGCGCCGCAAGGGCGCCCTCGCCTTCCGCCGAGAGATCGGTTTGCGATCTGGGACGTCGGCTTCGAAGATGCTGTTGCTGCTGCAGTAGCCGGCGTCGCTCGTTGTGCTGCTGCTACAGGAACCTCCATCCCCGTTTCCGCCCTCGCAGCTGGCGAGCTCCCCGTCTTCCCCGGCGCTGCTGCCGTCCGCGTCGCCAGTCTGCTTGCAAGTCTGCAAGGAGATCTGCAGTGTGCTTTTCCTGCTCCCATTCACCTTGGGGATAAATACGGTGGAGTGGCGCTGTAAATTACCATACTCTGGTGACAAGGGTGGCAAAGCCAGAGCCAGCTGTCCTGGAGTCACCTTCATGTGGAGGGAACTCTGCATCAGGGCCTCGCTGGAGCTACGGCCGGCGTTCGTAAACCCGCTCTCCTCGGCGTGACCAGTGCAAGTCTCTGACAGTGGGTCGGTGTTGCTTCTTCGCGAAGCGAAATGCAGTCGCAGTTGTCGCGCCATGAAGTCAGGGATCCAGTGGGACGCAGGACCCAAACCAAACGAGTAAAAAACGAGCAGCAAAAAGCAACTGCTCCTGGTCCCGTTGTGCGATTGCAACCATTAACGGTTGCACATTGCAAAAATAGCAGCAGTGACAAGCGGCATTCCTCCAGAAGCTCCTCTGAAGCTAACAACCATGACAGGTCAAGCGCACCATGAAGAGCAGCTCTAGTTCTCTGAAGGCTAATGGCGAACTCAGAGCTTTGCTGAAGCAACTGCTCCAGAAAGCCTGCAAAGGGCTCTAGTGTGCCAGACCTCTGGAGTGCCTCAGCTGTGCCTTCTGTAGTTTCGCAAGCGCCGATTCAGGCACGGGTGCCCTCCCTCCCCCAGCTGCCGGTCACCCCAGTGCAAAAAACAACAATCTGCGTGCATGCCAGGATGGAGGTGGAACAGCTCGCCCCTGTTCTAGCCAACCTCGACTCTGCCACCTCCTTCTACAGTCGTGTCTAAAGTTTCTTGTAAAGCTGCACCCCTGCTAATATTTTTACCCCACCAGGATAGAGTTACAGGAAATAAAGAGGAATGGGGTTTGGCATCATTTTAAGCTTTCTCAACAGCATCCATGTAGTTCTTTGGAGATACGTGGGGAACAGGGTGTTACGAGCTGCTGAAACCACCAAGCTCGTAAACTGAGCGTTTGGCTTATTTCTGCACTTCCAACCATGCACGACTTAAATGCATGATAGCTTCATCTACAAATTTGAAAGTAGCAGAAGGAAATCGAGGCTGTTTGTGCCAAAGGAGAGCCTTCAAATCGAATACTGAGCTTGTTGTGCCAGCTCACATATGGACATGTGCCACATCACGTGTCATCTGACACCCGCTGTTGCAGCCATTTAAGACCATGCTTCTGTCAGAGAGAAATGCCATCTCATCAATCAGGGGCAATTGCACGAGGAGTAATTGCAGTTACCACAGTGCACAGGGCCAGTACGAGAAATAGTCCTTCTCACAACATGAATATAAATTATATGTAATGTAAATTATATGAGCCTGAATTAGGGATTTTTGCATTTTGTGCACTTGGAAATTAACAAAGTTTTAGAATTTTGGAATTCTAAATCAAATAATAGGGGTAATTTCATGCATTTCAAACTACTATTCAATATAAATGAGACTGAATCAGGGGTTTTTGCATTTTGTGCACTTGGAAATAAAGTTTAGGATTTTGAAAGGGGTAATTTCATGCATTCAAATTGCAATGCAATGCAAGACAGACTGAATTTAGGTATCTTTGAATTTTGTGCATTTGGAACTGAACAAAGTTTTAGAATTTTGTGATTTTTAAACAAAGAATAAGGGTAATTGCATGCATTTCAAATGAAAACTAAATAGAAGTGATACTGAAGGGTTTTTGTTTATTTTGAGTACTTGGAAATGAACAAAGATTTAGGATCTTGGACAAAAAAAATAGCATAATGTCATGCATTTCAAACTGCAATACAATATAAGTGAGACTGAAATAGGGATAATATATTTTGTGCACTTGGAAATAAAGTTTAGGATTTTGAAAGGGGTAACTGCATGCATGTCAAACTGCAATGCAATAAAAGTCAGACTGAATCAGGGATCTTTGAATTTTGTACACAAAGAATGAGGGTAATTGCAAGCATTTCAAATAAAAAAAACTAAATAGAAGTGAGACTGAATCAGGGATCTTTTTATTTTGTGCACTTGGAAAGGAACTAATATTTATGATTTTGGAATTCTAATACAAAAGAATTGGGCAATTGCAATGCAATATAAGGGGCTGAATCAGAGATTTTGCATTTTGGGCACTTGGAAATAAAGTTTTATGATTTTGAATTGTAGGGGTAATTTCATGCATTTCAAATTGCAATGCAATGCAAGTCAGACTAAATCAGGGATTTTTTAAATTTTGTGCACTTGAAAAATCAAAGGTTTTAGAATTTTGCAATTTTAAATCAAAGAATATGAGTAACTGAATGCATTTCAAATGAAAACTAAATAGAAGTGATACTGAATCAGGGATTTTTGTATTTTGTGCACTTGGAAATGAACAAAGTGTTAAGATTTTGGAATTACAAAACAAAGAACAGGCTATTAGCATGCATTTAAAATGCAAATAAAATACAAGTGAGATTGATGACAGATTGTCTACTGTAGAAATGTTTTGCACAAAAAGAGATCTGAAATGATTTGTCATCCTTTCTGTAAGCTACCACATTCCTCAGGAGACAGAAATAGCATGCATGCTTGGTTCATGCCAGCAAACACATTCTAGCAATGACATACCAGTTTTTCTTACATCCAGTAACCGGGCTAACCTATCTGTCACATGCAGAAAGGCGACTGCGGTTTATTGTCTTATCAAGAGTTACTGTTCTTACTTGAACATTGGGTCTTTTATGCAAGCGTTTGTTTAACCTTCCTCGTTGACGCTGTCAGCGTGTGACGGAGAGAACCCTCCTAACACCGGTCACGCCTCATTCACTTTTATGTGTTTTAAAGCAGTTACTTTTCACGTTTAACAGCACCCAAAGGTAAATTTCAACTTTCAGACCTGAGCTTTATGGTGGCTACTTGCAAAAAGGCATCCTTGTTCATTCATTACACACTGACGCTCAGGTAGCTACTGATTTTACAGACCTGAACCCAACACTAACAAGCCGAATATATTTGAGACTGCTGAACTGGGTAAGGTTTCATTACCATCTAACACGTCTGCCATTGTCAAGCCATATTTGCAGCCCTGCTTCAAACTAATGCCACTGGTTAAGCCAATATTTCTTCATCAGTCAATGTAAAAAAGCAGATTACAATGCCACCAGTGGTGCTGAAATTATACACAGCAACAAATTTACTTGATACTTCAACAGCAAAACGGACCAAAAATATATATGAATGACAATTTCAAAACAGACAATTTCTGTTTTAAACACTGACAATCAGAAATGTTTCTTAAGCAGCATATTAGCATATTAGAATGATTTCTGAAGGATCATATGACACTAAAGACTAGAGTAATGATGCTGAAAATTCAGCTTTGCATCACAGGAATAAATTACATTTTACAGTATATCCACATAAAAAACAGTTATTTTAAATTGTAATAATATTTCTTAATATTACTGTTTTTACTGTATTTTTAAAAAAAAGCATAAAAGATATCTTTAAAAAAAAAATACCCTACATACCAAACGATTTTCATCAAACACCTCCAGCAGCAGACGATGTCTCCTAGGATGCACCTGAAGAAGAAAACAAAAGACAAATAAAATATGTGAATATACGCACTAATGTTTACATATGTAGCAATACTTTTTTTATATTTTCGCATAACTAAAATAAATGGTGTCTCATTACAAGACAGAGAGTCTGTTCATCTTCCATTCATAACCCTTGAGTTTAGGCCTGTAAATGGCCAGTGACTCAGACAGTGTTTCATTTAGCATTTCATGAAATCCCCGAGCTGGTATTTGGGCCAGCGGTCAGTATCACAAATAGGTCAGAACCTTTTATGCCACTGTGTGGATCCGGTTATGATTCATGCTCAAACTATCAGATACAGTAGACAATTTTTGCATGAGGTAAAAACAAACAGGCACAGTCCAGAAGTCTGAAACCACAATGCAAGTAAGAGATATGTGAATTTTGCACATCTGGAACTGAACAAAGTTTTACGCTTTTGACATTTTGAAAACAAAGGATAGGCATGTAAAATGTATAAGGAATAAGAAATACTTCAGATTCATTCAGATTCATGCATTTCTAGGTCAACATTCAAAATAATTAGCATGACACTGACTAATTGAAACTCAAGCTCTTTGGAACACCTTAAATTATACTAAATGATGCTTGATATAAAGCATTAATGAGTCTTCATAACATCTCAGAATGGTTTCTCTCAACACTTTGCCTTTTCCAGAGAACCTTACATCCATCTCTCTGTCCTTTCTGAGAAAATGTGCAAAGTCTACGTAAGAGAGACACGCACACCGCGTCAGTAAATGCGTCACATGACAGCAGGGGAAGCGGACAGAATGTAAGAGGCACCCCTCATCTCAAGCGGACCCCGTAACACAACCCCTGACCTCTGACCCCAGAACATGTGACTGCACCTCTTTCTTTACACGCTGCCCAAACAGACTGTTATTTAATTAAAGCGTCTTTAACCAGGAACATTAAAAAAAATAAATAAATAAATAAGTCACAAATCAGTATTCATTGCAGGTCCTGGATTAAAAATCTGCTCAAAAATAGCAAATTTTAATCACAATATCTAAATGTGAGAAATGATGAATGACGTTGTCTAAGAACAGCATGTCTGTGTATACGATCTCTCATGGTACAGAACATTTTAAACAAATCTCATGAAGAAATATCTAGGTTACATCCCCAAAATGAAAAAAAAAAAAATAAAAAAAATAAAAAAAAAAATAAATAATTACAAAAAATATTACAAGTATATGTATTTATTATAATTTTCTTGTTAACACATCACGTAGTAAATAAACTTCTAGCTGATTGGCCAAAATGCGTATTATGTATTTATTATAATTTTTATATAATTTAAATTATATATAAATCAAAAAATGTGTACATAAATAATGTGTACATATTTCTCTTAAATATATACATTAATTTGTGCGTATTTATATATACATAATAATTACACACAGTACACACACATATATTAGCCAAACTTAAACTTTTATTTTGTATGCGATTAATCGTTTGACAGCCCTAATGTGTATGTATGTATGTATATTTTATATATGTATATATATATATATATATATATATATATATATATATATATATATATATATATATATATATATTTATTTATTTTTATTTGTTTTATTATATTTTATTATATTTAAGCTCTAATCAATGTTTAATGCATGTCCTAGAATTAAAAAAAGCTAATTTTTCAGCTATTAGGGAAAAAGACATGCACACTTTTCTAGCAGTCACTTTGAACTTACAAATTCAAACTAAACAGCTTCTGAATTCTTTTGTTCAAGAAAAAAAGCTCCACTACGAAACTATTGCCTTCTATAAGGCTTCTTATAGCTGAATTGAATTCATTTCATAATTGATTAACTTTGCACCAAACAATATCTAAACTTTAAACTTGAATATCTAAATTTACGTCAGAATTTGTTTGATATGAAAATTTTTCCATCATTGCTTCTGTTTTTTCTTGTTTATTACTGAGAAGCTGCTTTAAAAAAAAAAAATCTGTATTATATGAGTGCTATCAAATCACCTTTATTTTATACGAACAAGTAAAGCAGCTCTCATATGATGATGTAAAGTTATAAAATTTGTCATGCTTTCATCCTGCTTCCATCATAAACACATTTCATGGAAAAATACTCAATTTTTAAAATCACTGTTTTGTATGTAAACGCAAATAAGGAGCCCTACGCATTTGCGGAAGGTAATGCATTTCCCCGAACTTTCCTTCAGAGAATTAAACCACATTTATCTCTCTATAACCCTATCAGACCTCAGTTTAGGCTAAATGTGGGGCATGACTAAATTCAGCTGACTTCTAAGAGAGTTTAAGTGAGGTTTCGAGCAGCATGCAACTTTAGAAGAATCATCTGAATAAAGCATTTTATAAGGCTCAAAATAAAACCATCGCGCTGAGTTTCATTTCTGGTCATTTGACATCTTACAGGACAGGCTCCTGCTGAACGCCACTTTTCCCCTATAAAGAAATGTGAAGGTAAGAGGTGTGACAAAGCTAGACTGTATTTATCAGCGTAGTACAAACACTGTCAGGAGTCGAGACAAACATTCAGCAGGAACGTCACAGGATATGAGCTGTTATATATACACAGCTCTCCTGCTTAGTGGTGTACTTCAGTAAAAAAAAAAAAATGGATTTTTACATTATCTGAAGATGATTTGAGTGGTTTAAAACTCTGAGGGGTTGGTTGGAAGGGCATTGCTCTGCGGTTTCTTTGTAAGCACTGCATGTACTTGAATGAAGCATTATCACCTATTTTGTCTACTGTTTTTTTTTTTTTTGTTTGTTTGTTTTTTGCCCGTTCACAGAAACATTACTCCATTATAGTCCATTAATATAAAATGCAAAAATGGTTTTATAAAACACTTGAACTTTAAAACAGGCTCCCAATGCTGAAATATGAGCAGCCCGTATTGTATAACATTTTCTATTATTACCAAACACAACGACTGCTCCGTTTAATATTAGTTCACAGGAACACATTACTGGAATCACACACAATATCTAAATGTGAGAATGATGAACAGATCAGCAAGAAGGAAATAATAATATTTATATTTTATATTTTTTATGATATTTGTTTAAAGATTTTAAAGATTTAAAGATAAAGATTTTTTTTTTTCTCCTTACTATAAAAACAAAGCTTAGGTCAAGGCTTATTAAAATCAATTAACTATATATATATATATATTTATATATATAACCTCTTTTTTCTGTGTAGACAATATGTTTTTGTTTTTTTGTTTTTTAAATAAAATCAGCATGAAGGTAGTATGATTGACTGTACAATTGTAGATTACAATTTTAACTAAATGTGTGAAGCTGTCTTATGAGCATTTCCCATTTTATTTTATCATTTTATTTTATTAATTTATTTAACACATCGTAAATTCACTGTTCTCTGATGTCAATTAATGGACATAGAGGTAAAGAATCTTTTTCCATCTTTTTAGTCATTTATTTATTTATTATTTTAAAATAATATATTCATTTTAATATTACATTTTAGTGATTTAATTAATTATTAGCATTTCATCAACTCACAAACCACAGAAATTCTGTCTTAGGCTAATGAAATTATTTTTTCATTTTCATTCTAAGGTGACATTTCTTGACAGATTCACCAAGATGCTACAACCAGCTGACAGAAACATGATCCCTGTAAATATCTGTTCACTTACTCTAAAGAAGAATTCCTCATTCCACTTCGGATCCAATGTCTAAAAGCAAGACAGAAAGATAGAGAAATGTCAAACAACTCATGACAAAATGATGAATCCTGCAGTATGTGCACACACCTTTTTAATGGTTTTGGTCTGTAGACTGGTGATTTCTCCATTGACGGGGTCATAGAGAGAGATTCTTGTGTACGGATCACTGCGGATGAAAGGAAAACAAACTAATAAAAGTGTGATAAAACGTAATAAACTTGTGTAAACAAGCACACATGGAAAAAAGATTTCCCATCTTTGAGTCATACAGAAAGTATTACAAAATATTTTAGTAACACGGTCAGGTTTTCCATTGTTAATCGCAGGATGTGATCAACAATGAATGTCATGACGAATAGTCAAGTGATTATGGATCTCTTTACAAACCATAAGATGTACTCATCCCTATCTTGCAAATCCATTCACCAACTTAACCTACATGCAACATCAGACAGCAAAACACAGGCTTTTGCTAAATATCTGGCCTTTTCCAAGCAAGTATTGCAGTGAAGGAGAGAAGATATCGCTCAGCACAGATATTGATTGCATACCTAGAGCTGTGTTATTTAGGTCAAACTGAGCACGGCCGATCTGTTTGTACCCTCAAGGACGGCCGGGATGGCTGCTAATACTGCCACCTACTGTACCGCCTTGACCAGCACCCCTTCTATGTGAATCGGGGGGCAACCGAGACGTTTCCACCAGCCTATGGTTCACTGCAGGCTATGCATAATATGAATTCTTTAGCATGTGGCTGCATGTAAATATCTATCATTAAAAGTCAAAATAAAACAGCAACTGCAAACCATTTTACTCCTGTATGTGAAACAGGATATTCAACAACAAAAAATGTAGGGCGGGACATGATTTTACCCGTCGGGAACAGTCGAATGAAGAAAGTGGTCTTTTTCATAGCAGAATGAAACAAGAGCTGAACGGGACTGAACAAACAAGCACAATAATACCAGAAATGTGTATTTAGGAAAATAAAAAGGGTTAGCTTGGATTTCATGTTGACTTCAATATTGGTATTTGCCCTCTGTTGTTATTTTTCAAAGAAGATCTGGCTAAAATGGATGAGTAATAAACATCATGACGAAGCTCGTGAATCCACAGGAAGGCTGAAATCCAATGATTAGGCTGTAAAAAGCTATTATCATTTTTATTTACTTTAGGAACAGATAATGGCCTGCATGAGTGTCAGATTGTTCAAACGGAAGCTCCTTATGCAGGACACAAATGTTTTCATGTTTTCATAACAAACTGATGGCAAGCGGACACATGAATGTAATGCTGGCCGAGCGGGTATACAAAGCAAACCTATACAAACCACTCAGCCACACGAAATGTCCTTAAAATATGCTGTACACTACCTGATTTTATGTCAAACCACCCAAAATGTGACACTGACTGAGTGTTGAGTGAAATCATGGGAAAACCTTGTATACTATACAACAAAAGATCTAAGTATTTAAAAAAAAAAAAAAACAAGACTATAATTAGCTGTCAAGAGATATGGCCTTTTCAACAGCTGATATTTAAAGAGCAAGTAAGTAAGGCCGATTTACACAAAATGTAATGGCAACTGATGCACAAGATTGCTCAAAAATAAATAAGAATATTTTACACAATAATAATGTTTTGAAAAGGCAGTTTTGTACATTAGGAACAGCCAGTATTGCTCAAGCAAGCGACCTAATTGGTCTTGCTATTATATCGGTCGTCATTTAATGTTATTAGTGTCGTTTTCATGGTGCAATATCTGCAATACTGACCTGGCACCCAAAATGTCTTTCTTGGCCAAACCAATTCCAGAAATGACTTTCACCCTTAAGATTCTGGATTCATCCTGAAACAAAGGCAAAAATATTCAATAAGCAACACAAACAACAAAAAACATCAAGAATTAAACTGCCTGGAGATGTAAGAGTGATTAAAACCCAATTAGAATGGATTTACGACTGCAGATGGATTTCCTACTGAAACAGGAAGTTGCAGCGGTGCACTTTGACCCATAAGTGGGTGGGGTATTCTTATTTCAGAGAGCATTTGAAAACCAGTCTTAAGTAGCCAGGTATATTGTTAGCAATAGCCAAAAAATACACTATGTGGGTCAAAATGATCAATTTTTATTTTATGCCAAAAATCATTAGGATATTAAGTAAAGACCATGTTCCATAAAGAGATTTTGTAAATTTCCCACCGTAAATATATTAAAGCTTAATTTTTGATTAGTAATATGCATTTCAAAGAACTTAATTTGGTCAAATTTAAAAGTGATTTTCTCAATGTTTAGATTTTTTTTACAATGCCAGATTTCAGATTTTCAAATATTGTCCTCAATCTCAATTTAAAAAAATTGACCCTTTTTGTGGTCCTGGGTTACATCTGATTGGCCAAAATGTGCATTAATGCAAGATGATGTAATCAATATTTGTGGTATATTTTCCTGGAAGAAATTTCTGATACTTCCAGGAAAACAGACTGAAATATTAATTACATCATCTTGCCTTGATACGCATTTTGGCCAATCAACTAGAAGTTTATTTACTACGTGACGTGTTAACAAGAAACTACAAAACTCTTACTAAATGTCTTCAAGACATGTTTATTGACTATATCCTAAAATGTGTCAAACAGGACACGCCCCTAAAAGAACTACAAACAATATAATATAATAAAATTATATATATGCCACATGTGATCAAAAAGACGTATAATAAACATGTGACGTCATGTGGTATGGCGTCATACAGTATAAGTCCCTCACAAGGTACAGCAGATGTTGCGCAATACTTGACTTGGGTCACAAGACAGTGGGAATGAAATAAATTGATCTTTATCACCAAACCAAACACATCCTTTCTTAACCGAAAGCAGAAATGATTATCGGTCAGTTATGTGCCATAATTAAGCACACACCCCGTCATCCTGATGATATACACACAGTTATCATAACACCAAGTGGAACAGAACTTCCTGCTCGAAACCCACCGAGACAGTATCGCATACGAGCTGTAGACTGCCACCCAACTGTTGTTTATGCAATATAACAAAATTTCTATGACTGATCTAACACATCACATGATGTGACAGCTGAATTCGTTTACCTCATCCGTCTGAAGTCCTCGAACCTCCGGGAGCAGCGCGGCCATGTTCATGTTCCGTGCCAGGATGCCAACCTGCGTCGATATCAACGACCGAAAGATACAAATAAATACAAACTGTCAAAGAGTAGGTCACGTTTCAACGGAAATCGCTTCCCCGGGATATGACAGGAGCTGAGAGGCGCTAGCTTGTCAAATGCATCGTGGAAACTACGCCGATGGACATCCTCTCAGCGCGCTTTCACCTCGACACGCCCCCGTGGCGTCGCTCACGCCCACTACGTTCCCGACCACGCCCCTTGTCTGTGATGATCCTTCAAACAACGGCGTTCACGTGAACGCTGTCATAACAACAGTGCTGTATACACAATGGTGACGTTTTTTTCTTTGGCATTTTAACGATTTGCTGACGTAAATATATTATATATATTATATTATATATATATTATATATATATATATATATAAATCTACATTTTAAATCAGGCGTATTGAATGTTTATTATGATTATTGCATTACTTGCACCTGCAATACTGTATGTAGAATTGTAAAATATGTCAGTAATCATAATCTATATATTAAGTGCTACACGGTGAGTTTTCTTCCCAAATATAGTAATGTAATAAAGTATTCCTGTATTGGCATCCGTTGTTTCATTCTAAAATATATAAAGATAAATGGATATAGAATAGAATATAGATACATAGATAGATAGATAGATAGATAGATAGATAGATAGACAGATAGATAGATAGATCTAGAATAGAATAGAATAGAATAGAATAGAATAGAATAGAATAGAAAACAGACAGACAGACAGACAGACAGATAGATAGATAGATAGATAGATAGATAGATAGATAGATAGATAGATAGACAGACAGACAGATAGATAGATAGATAGATATAGAATAGAATAGAATAGAATAGAAAACTGACAGACAGATAGATAGATAGATAGATAGATAGATAGATAGATAGATAGATAGATAGATCGATCGATAGATATATAGACAGACAGACAGACAGACAGACAGATAGATAGATAGATAGATAGATAGATAGATAGATAGATAGATATAGAATAGAATAGAAAACAGACAGACAGACAGATAGATAGATAGATAGATAGATAGATAGATAGATAGATAGATAGATAGATAGACAGACAGATAGATAGATAGATAGATAGATAGATAGATATAGAATAGAATAGAATAGAAAACAGACAGACAGATAGATAGATAGATAGATAGATAGATAGATAGATAGATAGATAGATAGATAGATAGATAGATAGAATAGAATAGAATAGAATAGAACAGAACAGAATAGAATATAATACAGCCAGCCAGCCAGATAGATAGATAGATAGATAGATAGATAGATAGATAGATAGATAGATAGATCTAGAATAGAGTAGAATAGAAAACAGACAGACAGATTAATATGCGTTTATCTCTTGTTAATGAACGTCGGACACGGTTCATTTTTAGCCAATCACAGCGAGGCATAGCTAATCTTATCCAGTGAAAACGCTTGATTATGTAATCCCGCCCATTCACGCGTTTCCTAGGAAGTGGATGTTACACACTTTGCTATATCGATTCAAAGCGTGATTGTAGAGGTATGTATTCAGATTCATATGAATGCCCTATAAGGTTAACCGTTTTAGACTCTGCACAAGATGTTTTCTGCACCAGTTTTGGAGAGAGCGTGTTTATTTTATGTGCGCACATGGATGTTACACTGCTCGAGAGAATTAGACTTAACAGTCATTTGAGAAAGTGGTTTGTACATTGTGTTCGGCACTGTTCTGATTTTGCCTGCCAGCTCGTTTATTTCCATGAACATCGAAACATCATTTGGTTGTAGCATAATCTGACTTTCATGCTCATTCATTCCACTCTGCAGATTCCACTCTCCCTGCTTCTTTAACACAATGGAAGTCAGCAGAACAACAGGCAGAACCTTCCTCATAACTGGTGGAGGAGGTTATTTTGGATTCCGGTAAGATTTTATGACAACTTACATTCTTCAAATCTTATATCATTTTCCACATAACCCTAATACCAGTCTAAGTACCTACTTGAACCACTAGATGGCGCTCTCATACTATATTATAGAACAGTAGATCCCAATTCTGTTCTTGGAGACCCCTCAAAAGTACACATTTTGGGTGCCCTCATCTTACACAGCCATTTTCGATCCACATTGAGCTTCCAGGAATGTATTATGAATATTTATTAAATGCAATAACATTATACACTGGTGCATGTTTTTATGTAAAGTCAAACCTATTTGTATAGTGCTTTATGCATAACAGATTGTTTCAAAGCACCTTCAAATTAATAAACAAGAAAATAACAGAATGTTACAAAAATATGAATACAATTTCAGCTATAAAGCAGCTTTAAAACAGACAGTTTGCTGAAATTGTACTCGCACTCAGGTCATCCAAGATGGGTTGTTTCTTCATCAGAACAGTTTTTTTTTTTAAATCTGGCATTTCATCACTTGGTCACCAATGCATCCTCTGCAGTGAATAGGTGCCGTCAGAATGAGAGTCCAAACAGCTGATAAAAACATCACAGTAAACCACAAGTAATCCACACCACTCCAACCCATCAGTTAACATCCTGAGAACCCAAAAGCTGCATTTTTGTAAGAAACAAATCCATCATTATGGCATTTTAACTTTAAATTGTTGCTTCCGGTCAAAATATGAGTCCATAATCCATAATAAAGCTTCCTCCAGTGAAAAAGTCATATTGGCTGAATCAGGAGAGAAATCTGCACAGATCAAGTGCTGTTTACGATACAAGCCAAAATAGTTCTAAACAAATATATGGGTGGATTTTGATGTAAGAGACAACAGGGGATGGACTTTTTCACTGGAGGAAGTGAATTATTATGAATTATGGTCTCATATAAATAAAGCTTGACTTGACTTGACTTGATATTTTGGCTAGAAGCAACCGTTTAAAGTTACAACATCTTAATGATGGATTTGTTTCTTACAAACATGCATCTTTTCAACTCACAAGATGTTAACTGATGGACTGGAGTGGTGTGAATTACTTGTGGATTATTGTGATGTTTTTTTATCAGATGTTTGGACTCTCATTCTGACGGCACCCATTCACCATAGAGGATCCACTGGTGAGCAATCCAAATCTGATGAAAAAACAAACTCCTCTACATCTTGGATGGCCTGAGGGTGAGTACATTTCAAGCAAACTATTCCTTTAAAGCTTAATTATTCTCTTTGAAAATGTGATTTCTCTTTCAGTCTCGCCTGTGCTCTCCTCAAAACCTCATCGCACGTTGTGCTGTTTGATGTGAGGCCACCAAGCCAGGAGTTGCCAGAGGGTATCGTATTCATGCAGGCCGATATCCGTGACTATGCGCAGGTGGAAAAAGCAGTTCGAGGCGTGAACTGCGTGTTCCACATCGCCTCCTATGGGATGTCAGGACGGGAGCAGCTCAATCGAAAACTCATCGAAGAAGTGAACGTAAAGGGAACGGAGAACATCCTGAGGGCTTGCGTGGCACACGGAGTCCCTCGTTTGGTCTACACAAGCACGTATAATGTAGTGTTCGGAGGTCAGGAGATTAAAGACGGTGATGAAAGTCTTCCTTACTTGCCCTTGCACCTGCACCCTGATCACTACTCCAGAACTAAGTCTATTGCTGAAATGCAGGTGTTAAAAGCGAACGGTTCGCCTTTGAATAACAGCGCAGGTGTCTTACGGACTTGCGCCCTGCGTCCAGCTGGTATATACGGCCCTGGGGAGGAAAGGCACTTGCCTAGGATAGTTAGTTACATTGAGAACGGGATCTTTCGGTTTGTTTACGGGGATCCTGATAGTCTTGTGGAGTTTGTTCACGTGGATAATCTGGTGTCTGCTCATGTGTTAGCTGCCGAGGCATTAACTGAAAAGCATCAGCATCGTGCTGCTGGTCAGCCCTATTTCATCTCTGACGGAAGGCCTGTTAACAATTTTGAGTTTTTTAGGCCTTTGGTGGAGGGTCTGGGATACTCGTTCCCCACGCTTCGCCTGCCCATATCACTCATTTACCTCTTTGCGTTTCTGACCGAAATGGTTCACCATGTCGTGGGGCGGATTTATAACTTCCAACCACTGCTGACCCGTACTGAGGTCTACAAGACGGGCGTCACACACTATTTCAGTATGCGTAAAGCTCGGGAAGAGCTGGGATACGAGCCTAAACTGTATGACCTGGAAGATGTTGTGCAATGGTTTCGAGGCAGAGGTCATGGGAAGAAGCGCAGCCAGTCATCAATTAAGAAACTAATTTTAGATGTTGTTTTGGTGGTCGCATTTGCAGCAGTGGTGCTCTCCTGCCTTCCGGTTGTGGGACAGTGAAATGTGCGATAGCATTCAATTTCATCTTGTGCCTTATGTAAGGTTTATAATAACCTGATTTTTTTTTTTTAACTTAAATGTTCATGTTAATGCACATGAGTGAAGTTATATTGAAAAATGTTGTAGGGCTGCAAAACAATTAATCGATTCAAAATAAAAGTTTATGTTTACATACTATATGTGTGTGTACTGTGTATATTTATTATGTATATATAAATACACACATGTATTTAAAAAAATGTATATTGTATATAATTATATATCAATATTTTACATATAAATCTAACACATTTTTCCTTAATATATACATAATAAATAAAAACAACACACACATATAGTATGTAAACATAAACTTTTACTTTGAATCGATTAATTCCAACTTATCGTTTTGCAGCCCTAAAATGTGGTAAAAAGCCTCTATAAGCTTAACCCTGATAAATGTTTTATTTTATTTCCACTCTTTGTTCTCAAAGAGTTGAGAGAAAACATATATTGTGGATTTTAAACAATATTAACAATATTAAAACACTTCTTAAAAAAAATAAAATGATTCCTTTTTTGGTAAAAATGAATGGTTAACCAGCAAGACTGTATTTGCTATATGTGATATGTCATTTTTTTCAGTATAAATCATCAGTATAATTTAATGTGAATTTTAATTAAAAAAATGTCTTTAGTATGTCTACATTTGCTTTACTGACAGCAGCACTAAAGATAAACAAAACCTGATGATTGTGTGCACAATCTGAAATATTTGTATTATTTTTGTCATATCATTGCTTTAAATTGCATTTATGCATTTTGGTATTCAAAGGAACATATATATTGCATACATTTTATGATTTTGTGCATTCCCTGGGAATCAAACCCATGACCTTATCATTGCTAGTGCCATGCTGGACCGTTCAAGGTATCCCAAAACTCCAGAATCATGAAACTTTGTTTATTTCCAGGTTTATGTGAAAAACTTTACCAGATTTTACAGTGTAGTGTATGTATAAATGATTCTATGTTTAAAAAAGATATGTAAAATGTATGAATTACCTTGTATAGACAAAATATAAAACAAGTTCTCAAGTTCAGCAGTTCCTCAGGTGTAGCTCATTGCATGAACTATTAACCACAAACATTTACAGCCAGTCTTTTAGCATTGTCAAAACTGTCAAACAATCTGTATTTACAATAAATGACTTGCTTTGATATTTGCTATTTGATATTTAAAACGTGACTTAAGTGTCAAAATACTTGTTGGGGACACTGTATGGAGACGGAAATGTAAGTTAGGTAAGTTAGTGACAATAGCCTTTGTCACTGATGCACAATGAAATGTTTGGGATCTGCCCTTCCCCCAGATTCAATACAAACATTCACTGGCCTGCTGTACTTGCATGATAGTACTGTTCTTTCTGAAGCATGAGTTACCTGGGAAACACAAGACAGGTAGATTTTAGATTTTGAACAAGAGACAAGAGCATTTCTTTAATACTCATTGTACTCTCTCTAGAATACAAACAATTCAGTTGCATAGAGAGTTGCTTGTTTAGTGTAAAGTTGTAGAGATGTTCAGTTTAGTTTTTAATTATTTTCTGTGGGCTGGTCTACGTGGTTAAATCTTTAATCTGGCCCGCTGGATGAAAGTGGACACACATAGACTCTCCAAAGGACTTTTTTTCAGGATTCTGCTCCCCCTTGCTGAGTTGCTCTCTATCATTGTTTCGCTCCGGCATTAACCACATTCCAGAGCGCCGCAGCGCAACCCGTGTCCCTCCGCGCATTCCTCTCACACAAAGGAGTCCCGAATGAATCGTTTGATACACGGATATTCGCCCGTCCCCGCGCTCAGCGTCAAACCTGATTATTGCTAAAGTCTCGGTGAGACATTTTAGGCGAGTTAAATTGGCTGAAAACGAGTTTGCGCGAACAATCACGGAAAATCAAAGCGAGAAAATTCCTCCGCGCAGCGCGCCATTGACTGTAAAGACCTTTCAACTTTACAAAAACTGAAATTGACAAACGTTCTCTTGTGTGGAAACTTTGTCACGACGACTGTATCGCCGCAGATCGACAGAAGGGGAGCATGTATCGTGACGAAATGACGGCGAAGGACTAAGTGAGCGCGTACAGGCAGCGATGGTTCGCCTGAGGCGGCATTTTTCCGTGTAAAATGCAGTTTGTGTTGTAGTTGACTAGTGCTCCGCGCTCCCCCGTTCAGCGTCCCTCAACTCGCCTCACAGACATGGATGAATATGACGAGGATCCGGGGCGCAGAGCGAGCAAACTGATGGAAAACCTCTCCATATATGACGTTTTTCAGGACGGGATGTACGGGGAGCCGAACCCCGACATGGAGAAAACTAAACGAATGAATGGCAGCTCCTCCACGCCCGGGAACAAAGTCTACGGCGCGGCTCCCGTGCGCTCCGTCAACGGTAGCCGACCCTCAGTGCCTCTGGATTTCTGTTCTCCGCAAAGGGAAGCGGTTTATCCCGATCCCGATGCGTACTGCACCAAATCTGAAGTTGCCTTGCCGTGTTACAGCGGCGCGTCGGACCGTCTCAGGAGATACACGCACGCCGAGGTGCAGGGGCACCGGTACAGCACTGGATGCGCCTACGACGGGCTCATTCTGGGGAAGCAGGTGCCCGTTCCGGGTGCGAGGAGCAACAGCTTATGCATGGCCAACCCTGATGGCAGATACGCAGCTACGAGCCCCCGGTCCAGTTTGGCTTCGTCTCACTCGTCGCAAGACCAGAGCAAGCACACCAGCCCGAGGTCGAGCATCAGCAGCCCGCGGTCCAGCCTGGTGTCACCCGGACAGGAGAAGTACTGCGAGGGGAACAGCGTGATCAGCCCCCGGTCGAGTTACGCCAGTACGGCCAGCGACACCAGCAAACACTCTAGCCCCAGAACCAGCCTCAACAGCTACGACTGCGGGAGCAAACCGAGCAGTAACCGAACCAGCGGTATCAGCATGGGCTACGACCAGCGGCACATCAGCCCCAGGTCGAGCACCACAAGCCCGCGTTCTAGCTACTCCGACTCTCGCTTCACGCCTGCGGGGAACCACGAGCCGGAGAGCGGCGCGATGCACGGCATCCCCATGACAAGCCCCCGGTCCAGCATCTGCAGCCAGGACGGCGGCGGAGCCCGATCCGCCGTGGCGGCCAACTGCGTGGTCAGCCCCCGCTCGAGCATCTCCAGCCACAGCTCCAGGAGCTCGCGGAGCTCCCGGGGTTCCATGAGCGCGTATCCCGAGCTCCAGCTCCCCATGCTGGGACCCGGCTTGCCGGAGGACGCGCTGCTGCAGGACTTCTCGGAGCCGAACGGCCTCCACAACAACCGCGTCCACCTCCAAACGTTTCCCGTGCTGGAGGAGCCGCAGCAGCAGAATTCAGACGTCAACCTCGCGTTTAGCTACGGGAAGATGGGCACCGGGGCGCAGCGCTTAAAGCTGCCGTACCAGGTCACTCCATCCCGGGACAGCGGCCCCAGTCAGGCGGAGCGGCGCCTGGAGGCCCTCACCCTGGAGCTGGAGAAAGAGCTCGAGATGCACATGAAAAAGGAATATTTTGGTAAGTAGAACCAGGGTCACTTTTTCATTCACTTGTAATCTTTGTTTTTGTCCTTTAAATCATTTGTGTTCATAAAAACATGATTGTGAGTCTAAACTTTTTCCAGAATTGTTTGGTGGAAAGTCATATCAACACCTTGACACGCTCAAACACCTTTGAGCTGAGCCAGCACAGAGCAGCCTTTGTGTTGGACTCATTAAAGTATCATTAGGGTGTGGGAAAACAGGTGTAAATCATGTTTTGTCAATGAATCAGTGTGCTTTCTAGACAAGAGGGTTTATACTTGAGCACTTTATATGTCTGCCTTAATCACATTATGATTATTTATCTTTGAGCTGGTTAAGTCATCATTCATCCAGACTTGTTCTCCCAAAGGCATCGTGCAAAAAAACGGCAAATTCCCAAAACCTGGATCATCTCACAAGGCATGCTGCAACATAGACTAAAGACTCTGTGTCATTTCATTCATCAGCGCTGTTTGAATTCTCAAAAGGAGACTTAATGGCTCTGAATTGTTTTTCTTTAATGATTAACTTTATTTTGGGTGTTAAGGTTCTATAGGAAACATAAAGTTAATAGTTGACATCCAAAAAGAGTATAAAGCAAACAACAGGTCTTGTGGGGAGATTTTGTCGAAATTAGTCTGCGGAGGGTATTAAATTCATAGTTTGTGTTTGTTTGTTTGTTTAGTGTGTTGTTGTTGTTTTGATAAAACACAAGTTTTGCACCCAGCTCGCAGGGTTTAAGTATGCAGGTTGGCGCGCACGGTGCCAAATGACTACGAACTTTGGCTAAACACCGCAGTAACTGGCTTGTTTTGCATTGTAACCAGCTGATTGCTGATTGGTTTTGGTCACACCGGGCAGCAGCGCTAGACCAATCACAACAAAGGCTGCTGGCATCCCAACTGGCACTGCCCAAAAAGGACATTGTAGTCGGTGAGCAGACAAACAGGGTTCTTAGCGGGCTTGTTTTTGGCCCGGACCTGGACGGAAAAAGGCAAGTCTTCAGAGAGTACATACTTTGTCTCCCAGTTTGAACGCCACTTCCTGCCAGTGTCCTTCCAAGGCCTGAACGTCAACAGAAATGTTCTTTAGAGGCATGCAAGCCTGTGTTTTTTTTCATAGGGAAGTCCTAATTTGTGATTTAACGGGACTAGGATTGGTTTAGTGAAAAAAACCAATGATTCAAAAAATGATTCAGCCCCATGTTGTTCCAAATCTGTATGGTTTCTTTTAGCTTTTGAACATAGAAGAAGACATTTTAAAGAATGTTGGTAACCAAACAGTTGACGGTAGCCATTGACTTCCATAGTGCGGAAAAAATACTGTGTAAGTGAACGGCTACTGTCAAGTATTTGCTTACCAACATTCTTCCAAATATCTTCTTTTGTGTTCAACAGCTAAAAGAAACTCACACAGGTTTGGAACAACATGAGGGTGAGTAAATGATAACAGAATCTTCAGTTTTGGGTGAACTATTCCTTTAAAACTAAAAGTAACTCACGCTTTAGCTCTGTTGTTGTGACTGTGTCACATTGTCTCATCGTTTGTGTCTCCGTAGCAACTGAGTTTTGTTTCTGCTACTGCCTGGAAACACATTTGCACAGGTTTAGTTGCAGGAAGTCTAGAGATGGAGGTATGAGTGTGTTTTTGCCTCCGAGGAGCAGGTGATGTTTTTTTTTTTTTTTTACTGCATGCCGAACCCTCTTTAGTCTGCATTAGTCTGCGCGCGAGAGCGAGCCCTCTCCGTTACCGTGACAACAGCTCCCCTAAAATCAATCTCGCAGGGTATTCGTGATGTGTCTTTCTGCGCACTTAAAGGGTTAGTTCAACTAAAAATGAAAAATCTGTCATCGTTTTCTCACCGTTGTGTCGTTGCAAACATGCATCAGAATCTTCTTGCTGCTGTCGAGATCCTAAAAGGACAAAACTGCACTATAAAAGTAGTCTGTATTCACCAAAAAGGGTCAGAAATGCATTATCTTCCACTATGCTGCAACTCTTACATCTCATTTGTGATCATGCAAGAACCAATGCAAATTGGTATAATTCACATTAAACCTACAAAACGCCTCCGTGCACCATATTTGAACATGCTTTGTGAGACTTGAAAGGTTGTCAGTGAATTATCAGAAAACTTGTATAATGAAATATAGTGCATGTATTGACTACTTTTATAGCACTTTTTTGAGCTCAGGCACCCACTGCATGCTTATCTGTATGGAAAACAATACTGCTAATCATTGAATTTTGTGTTTCACTGCTAAAAGCAAATAATATATGGTAAGTGATTGCAAAATGTTAATTTTGTGTGAGCTGTGTATGCGTGAGAAACAGGGTTTTAATTGTTGTTTTTATTTATGCTGCAAAGTTTTTAGAGCCGGTAAATATTAAAAACAAAGCAGCATTGATATATATGCTGTTCATAATTAGAAATCTTGTGAAAATAGAAATATTTTGTAATGATGTACACTGCCGTTCAAAACTTTTTTTTTTTTTTAAAGAAATTAATACTTTTTTGAATAAATGTTGTTCTTTTTAACTTTATATTAATTAAAGAATCCTGAAAAAAATATTGCAGGTTCCAAAAACATTAGGCAGCAAAGCTATTTCCAATATTGATAATAAATCATCATATTAGAATGATTTTTGACGGATCATGTGACAATGAAGACTGGAGTAATGATGCTGAAAATTCAGTTTTGCATCACAGAAATCAATGATATTTTAAAATATATTAAAATAAAAAAACATTATTTTAAACTGTAATAATAGTTCACAATATTACTTTTTTTTTCTCTATTTTTTTTTCCGAAGTAATGCAGCCTTTATGAGCAGAAGAGGCTTATTTAAAAACATTCAAAATCATCCTAAACTTTTGAACGGCAATGTATTTTAAATCAGATGTGTGCTTATCAGACTGCGTTACCATGCACCCTTTAAAGTGCTGTCTTCAAGTATTCTGCCCAACAGTGTATAAAACTTTGTGTAAAATTGCGAGCGATCGCAAATAATGCATGACTGGTTGAATTTGCGCTCATTCTTACGATCGCAGGATCTTTTAGCGAGCGATTAGGCTGGCAGTGGGGTGGCGGTTCAGCACCAGACTCTTGGCACAGACCGTTTGTCTCTGCAGCCAGACACAGCTGCTGGGGGTCAACACTGATCACCTGCTTAGAATAACAATCATCTTAGTCGGCACATGTGCACACAAACGCCCACAAAACACAGAAACGCTCCAAAAGTAGCTTTGCCTACATTTGAGTTTCTCATAGTAATCTGCTCCTGAGAAGAGCTGGATGTTTTCTGGCAGCGTTATTCGCCTGCTTTTGCGCTGAATCAGCCGACCTCTGACCTCCGTGTATCCACACAGACACTCGGGATTCAGGGTCTGGTTTAAAATAAACAAAGAATGAGACTTTGCTCGCCGCCGTTTCCGTTTGGAGAATTGTTTTTAGCTGTGCTTCATTTGGGTTTGGTGCAAAAGAAGTGCAGTAAATCTGTAATTTGGACTCTAAATGTGGAGTTGCATGACCATTTTGGGTGCATTTGCATCGGACGTGGAGGCTTTTGCTGTCCAAATTAAGGCTGGGTGATATGGCAAAAAAAAAAAAATATATATATATAGAGAGAGAGAGAGTAATGTATTTGTGTTTTGTAATGTTTAACTAAGCAACTTAAATTATGTTTAAATTAAGTTAAATGTGACCACACATGAAGTGGTCAACAAAGTGTAAATGTAAAACAAATTTACTTTGCAGAAAAGATGCATGAAATATTAAAGTAAATATTACACAGACTTAAACACATCCTATATGTTCAGAAATAATATCAAGTTTTAGAGCTCAAAAAGTCAAACTAAAAGTATAACGCCAATATTAAGCTATTATTATTATTATTAATAATAATAAAAATAATAATAAACATAATAACTTTATGTAATCAGAAATTGCATCATTAAATATCAATTTTAACATCACACCCAATAAAATAAACAAATACACTATTAGTCAAAAGTTTTTCATGTTTTTAAAGTCTCATCAAGCCTGCATTTATTTGATCCAAAATATAGCAAAAGCAGTAATATTGTGAAATATTTTTACTATTTAAAATAACTGCTTTATATTTTAAAATGTAATTTATTCCTGTTTTCAAAGCTACATTTTCAACATCAGTGTCACATGATCATTCAGAAATCGTTCTAATATGCTGATTTGCTGTTCAAGAAACATTTTTTTTATTGTTATTTTTATCAATATTTAAAACAGTTAAGTACATTTTTTTTTTTTCCAGGATTCTTTGATGAATAGGAAGATCCAAAGATCAGCATTTATCTGAAATAAAAAGCTTTTGTAACATTATACACTATACCATTCAAAAGCTTGGAGTCAGTGTCTTTTTTTTATAGAAATTTTTATAGAAATTAATACTTTTATTTAGCAAAGATGCTTTAAATTGATCGAAAGTGATGATAAAGACATTTATAATGTTACAAAGATTTCTATTTCAGATAAATGCTGTTCTTCTGAACTTTCTATTCATCAAAGAAACCTAAAAAAAGTCTACTTAGCTGTTTTCAGCATAATGATAATGATAATAAATGTTTTTTGTGCAGCAAATCAGAATATTAGAATGATTTCTGAAGGATCATGTGACTGGAGTAACGATGCTAAAAATTCAGCTTTGAAATCACAGGAATAAATTACAGCTTAAAATTTTAAATAGTAAAAATATTTCAAAATTTTACTGTTTTTGCTGTACTTTGGATCAAAGAAATGCAGGCTTGGTGAGCAGAAGAGACTTCTTTAAAAAACAAAAATCTTACTGTTCAAAAACGTTTGACTGGTAGTGTTTGAAAAACAAACATGAAAGAGAAAAAGTAAATAACTGCAAAATGTCTAATATAAAATACTAAAATAAAACATATCATTTACAGTGTAAATGCAGCTTTCATGCAAACATGACATATCAAACATACAGTAGTAGTTCTTTACAGGTTTTTGCATTTTACTGCACTGCTTTTCCATTGTTTTTTCTGTGTAAACATGCTTGATGGACATGTTTGACCACTGCACTTGCATCTTGTATCTTTCGCAGCGTCTCATGCACAAAAAAAAAAACAATGTTGCAAAACATCACATTCGAATTAATCAATAAAACTGAAAAATCACCAGTCCAACCAGCCCTAATCAAAAGCAGCATAATCTTTGGCCTTGTGTGAAACAAAGCAACGCTCTCCATCTCCGTTATCAGCCGGAGAGGAAGGAGTTGTGATTCACGGCCTGTGTAGAGGAAGTAGTACCAGCGTGTACCAGGTGAGGGGAGTTCGTCTGGAGGATGCGTCTTGTTGAGTTGCCAGCCTGTCCTCATTACATGTGTATCTCTTACTGCTGTCCACAATATTGCCTTGTTTTGAGTTACACATACCGTGTAGTTGCTGGTGTTTTAAATCAAGCGTTGCTGCTTCTACTGATGTGGGGTTATTAAACTAAAGAGTAAAACTATAAAAAGAATGAAAACATCTAAATCTTTGAATTAAAATAAAATGGAAAATATAAAAAAATAAAAAACAATTTAAAATATTAATTTAAAACCATAAACCTAAGTGATGCTAAAATAACCCTGATTTGGTCAGCCGAGGCTAAAGCGAGTCAGTCGTACCAAATATCATCTTTGAGACAGAAACTTGAGTCGCTCTGTAATGAGGATTAACGGCGTGTTTAGTGTGATCTGTTTGTTACAGTCAGCTGAATGTGTTAATTAGTCACCGCTGGATTAGTCCTAACACTCACCTGAAAAAACTTGTTTTTCAGCTGCCAAGGTGAGCAAGTAAGAGTGGCATTAATGGTTGCTTTATGATAGAAATTTTGCAATTTCACAACAAAAAGCAGTGTTCTGTACAATGCAGACCTTTATATGAAAGTTTGGTATTTTTGCATCACATGTAGCCTTGCTTTAGGTTCTGTCAGATAATTGTTAAAGCTTTACCCAGCTATTAAAAGGCCAAACACTGCTGTTCTTATGGGTTACAGACTGCTAATAAAAAAAAATGTGGTAAAGATGGACAGATGCTAGCCTAACTGAATGGAAAAAAGACACTAATGATACTGTTGAAAGACTAGTACTGTTAATACTGACTTGGTACTAGGGCTAGATGATTAATCACATTTTAATTTCAATTGCTGTTTTGACTTGCAACAAGATAATCAAGAAAATAATTATTGTGCCCTTGTTTTGCTTTGTGTTATAAATTCAGAACACAACAACAACAATTTTATTTTTCTTTATTATTTTTATATTATTTATGTTATATTATTTTAGTGTAATATTATGTTATTTGTTATATTTTAGTTTATTGTTTTTAAATAATTTATCTTATATTTGTATTATTTATACTTTTATTTTTGTTTAGTATTTATATATATATATATATATATATATATATATATATATATATATATATATATATATATATATATATTAAATGTATGTATTTTATATTTATTTTTGTATGTTTATTTTATATTCAAACTATTTTTATTGTATGTATATATTATTATTATTATTATTATTTTATATATTTTTATTATTTTTGTTTATTTATATTATTATTTATATTATTTCTTTTATATTTATAATATATATACTCTTTTATATTGTTTTTGTTTATTTTTATATTGTTTGCTGTTTGTTTTATATTATGTAATAGTATTTGTATTTTTATTGATATTTTGTTTTATGTAATATTATTTATTTATTTTAATAATCAATATTCCACAATATTAATTAATATTAATATTTAAATATTATATTATATCTAAAATTAATATATTAATAATAAATAATATACTATAAATTAATAATATATAATTATACTATTACATTATGTTTTTTACATTTATTTTTATTTGTTTTTGAGTTGTTTAAGGAAGTTCAAGGAAATCTATTGCTAAAAATTTACAAAGTCCAATAAATGCGTAATGTTTCCAAAGTCTATTGGTAATTAGTGTTAAATAATCATGATCTTAATACTGACCAATATAATCATGATGATGATTTTTGCCGTTATCAAGCAGCCCGACTTTTCTAGTTCTTGTGGTGGATATTGGCTGATTTGGTGAGCATTTGTGGAGGTTTATACGCCACACCTCACAGCAGTAAGCAATGTAGATAAAGCGAGCCCCTGCCGGGACTTTTACAAACACGATTAGATCAGATTCTGGTACGGATTCTGGTACGTGAAATTCCCTCTCAATGATGCTATAATCATCTTGATGATGAGTTAACCATTAAGTCACCGAGAGCTTATCTGATGAGCGTTTCTGTTCCAGAGCCTGTTATCACACGCACAGATGGGCTTTATGTTAATTGAGCCTTTAAGTGAGTTTTTCTTAAATCGTCAAGGGCTGAATTACATCCGTTTTGAAGACAGAATTTCCCGAAAGTTATCAGAATAGTTGCTGTTGAGAAGACTGTTGTGCGACGTGTCATGTTTGCCGTTGGTCATGGTCCTCTCGGGGGTGATGTTGTGTCCTGTCGGTGCGGTGACCTCAGCGTGACCATGTCTAGGTGTTGACCGTGGCCGCGGTGAGGAATGCGACCCCAGCGGAGGCCATCTTGTGCGTGAGACTGCAGGCATTAATGCTGCTGACACACTCTCCCATGATGCCGAACGCTTGATGTATAACTAGAGTGAACGATGACTGATGAACTTTTGAACTTTAAATCACTCTTTAATACGTAAATTTTGTATAGCATTTATTTATTTATTTCACATTTTTATTTTATTTTTTATTTATAAAGCACTTTTTTAAACCTACACAGTAAACACAAAGTGCTGAAAATAGCTAATAAAACAAATTAAAATAAAACATGAAAACCCTGAATTTAATTTTTTTTTTTTTTTTAAATTTTAAATTTATTTATTTATTTATTCATTCATTATTTATTTATTTTTAGATTAAGATGCATGTGTACATTCATATCTATTAAAGGTTTAACTTAAATATGTTAGTAGTTTTTGCTTGATGGATAAGCCACATTTTTCTTGACATTATTCCTTGCAGAAAACACCGTCTGTAATTCTGACAGCTATCTGTGTGTCTGTTCAATTCCAGGAATCTGTGTAAAGTGTGGTAAAGGTGTTTATGGAGCGAGTCAAGCGTGTCAGGCGATGGGGAACCTATATCATACGAACTGCTTCACCTGCTGCTCCTGCGGTGAGTATATACACACAAACTAACTAACTAAATGCAAACTGTATAATTATTTAAATTGAAAATTTACTTAAAAATATGTTGAAAGACCGAATGGACCTCTGCTGATGCACTGTTGTGTTTTGCACGTCTAAAGCACGTCGTTTCGTGTCAGTGGTATCAGCAGACGTCCATTTGATCTTTTGGTCCAGCAGTATAAAGTAAAATTATGCGTTAAATAAGAATTATGCATCTAAAATGGGAGAGTTGTGCATTTAATGAGATGGAAGTTTCTAATCTAATTGTAATATAATTGTAACGAAATGCACAATTCTCCAATTTTAGATGTGCAAGAATTAGAAGTAAGCATTTAAAATGGAAAAATTGTGCATTTAATAATAATAATAGTGCTTTTTAATAAAAAATATGCATCTAAAATGAGAAAATTGTGCATTTTTTAGAATTACACATCTAAAATGGGAGAATTGTGCATTTATGAATATTATGCATCTAAAATGAGAGTTGTACTTTTTATTAGAATTATGCCTCTAAAATGAGAAAATTGTGTTTTTTATTAGAAATATGCATCTAAAATGAGAAAATTATGCTTTTTTTAAATTATGCATCTAAAATGAGACAATTGTGCATTTAATGAGATGGTAGTTTCTAATCTAATTGTAATATAAGTATAATTAAATGCATAATTCTTCAATTAGAATTAGAATTATGCATTTCAAATGGGAAAATTGTGCATTTTATAAGAATTTTGCATCTAAAATGAGAGAATTGTGCTTTTGAATCAAAAATATGCATCTAAAATTAGAAAACTGCATTTTTTTTATTATGCATCTTAAATGGGACAGTTGTGCATTTTATTAGAATTATGCATCTAAAATGAGAGAATTGTGCTTTTAATGAGATGGAGGTTTCTAATCTAATTGTAATTAAATGCATTAAAATGCATATAATTAAAACTCAGCCATTTTAGATGCAAAAGAATTAGAATTATGCATTTAAAGTGATAAAATTATGCATTTAGTAAGATTTATGCATCTAAAATGAGATGATTGTGCTTTGTATTAGAAATATGCAACTAAAATGAGAAAATTTTGCATTTCTTTTAGAATTATGCATCTAAAATGAGAGAATTGTGCTTTTTATTAGAAATATGCATCTAAAATAAGAAAATGTAGCCTTTTTTTGGAATTCTGCATCTAAAATGAGAGAATAGTGCTTTTTTTTCTCAGAATTATGCATCTAAAATGAGAGTTTTGTTGTGGTTTGTGATATCATTTGGATCGCTGTATGGCAAAGATCACGTGCCACATGTATAGGCTCTCCCCTGGAAATGTTGTCTTGCATAGCATGTGTTTATTTGTGTTTATGAATGTTAGAGCGTGTCACGTTTGTCCTGATCAGTGTTTTTTGTCCGTGGGAGCGCTGTGTGTGCGTGCCGCAGGGCAGCTCCGTCACCTGAAGCGTCCTCGCTTCTCCTGTTTCCTCTGTAAGCGAGAGAGAAATCACGGCAGTACTGTAGAGCACAACCGCTGTTCAGTTTTCTCTCTTTCACTCTCTCTTCCCCTCCACACAGATACTGTTTCCTCACGCTTTACAGCCAGTGCAGATAATTTACACGTAATGCTAGCCGTTCGCTGTACGTGTATTGTTTGACGAAAGAAAGCGGGCCAGTAAACCGGATGCGGTCTGGGAGGAACTGGAAGCCTCTTTTAAGGGCATAATGGGTTCTTGAAGTTCACAGGAGCTTTTTAGCGTGACGTTCGAGTGTGTTTGTCTATGTTTGGATTATCTGTGATGAATAAGCTGCTGTGGTTGATCTTAAGTACTTCGGCGCAATCATGAGCCACTGTAATGTTTTAAGAGTGAAGGAGATGGAACATAAACCGTGGGTTGCTTCAGCCATTCGAGAATGAGGTTTTAAATAAGGCTTTATTTTTGTGAAATGAGTCGAAGTGGGCAGGTACAGTATGACCAAAATCTGTCATTTTATATAACAATGCTATATATCATGATCTAGTTATTTTTGGATGAAGTTCAACCCAAACATGTTTTGGACATGACATAACTATGTGCTAATGACTGTTTTTGACTTGATTTTATGACTTAATTTCAATTTTAAAATTACATTTAAAAATAATGTTTATATATTTATTTTTAGTTCTGTTTATTTATTTATAAATAAAATACACTTATTTATTTATTTATTTAATGATGAACCAAGAGATTGGATGATTCTTAACAAAAAAATAGTCTGTCAGTGTAAAAAAAGAAAAAAATCCATTAAAAACTGTTTCAAAACACTTCAAAACAACAGACCCAATTAAGTAATTCCGGTAATATCTAATCAAAAATATATTTAATATATTTGACATATTTGAAGCTGTTGTCAAGTAGTCAGTGTGCTAATATAATTATTCTATATAATTAAGTTGCATTATTACTTGGAAACTGAAAATAACCTACAGCTTTAGAGCGTCATGCTGTGATGTGTTGAAAATCACAAAATTGCTTCCATTATAATCAAGAAATCTGTCAGCACAATAAGCACTCTTTTTAACCGCCTGTTCTGGCTTAATTAGGCGACAAAATGAGTTTTAAAGAGCCATATTTTGCACTTTTGTAGTATCCTCCTGAGACCCGGGAAAAAAAAAATTGTTAAAAATTAGTATTTTTTCATCTCATTAAATTGTTTAGAGCATTAACAAAAAAAAAAAAAAATAATTAATGATATTTCATTCATAAGTTATGCTATGTCCTTGGTAGAGGACATCGGGCCTCAATGTTTAAAAAAAAAAAAAGAAAAAAAAAAACAACATGAATGAACATGCATAGGCAAAATCAATTGATTTTTTTTTTTTTTTTTTTTTTTAAATCACCAATACATTTTTTGTTTTTTTTACCAAACTTTGTATAAAAATGAGTCTCAACTGTTATAACTGAATGATTTTATGTACCATTTTTCTTGCTAAATGTGTGTAAAATGACCATTAACGTTTTCTCATTATATACAATGTATCTATAAACTAAATGTAATTTGCATATTGATGTGTTTTTGGGACAACATGCAATGAAAAAAGAAGTATAATAATGGGAGTAATAATTGACAAGATTTTCATAATAATATATAATATTTCATAGGAATATTGAAATATAATTTTTTTCCCTATCCATTTGTTGTGTCTCCCAAAATGCGTAATTAACATACTTTTAGTCCCGGTGTCCTCATATGAGGACATGTATGAATTCAACGTCCTGTTTCGTAACAGAAAGTCATATTTTGATTTGAAACCTCATAACATTTTCCTGAGATGTTGATGTATGACACACAGTTTAAAAATGAGTCAGAGTTAAATGATAATTACAAAATATGATTTTATTATTTCCATAAGAATATCGCTAAATTAATATTAGACATTTTTGAAGACCAAGGAGAGGGAGTGGTCATGGTGAAACATCCAAACATTAAGTATCTCTAAAAAAGCCCTGAATGTACTCTGTACATGACATCCAAATCTAAAACTGTGGTATTTACAGTCTCAGAGAAATTCACTAAAATATAATGTCCTCATATGAGGATGCAGGGTCTCAGGAGGTTTATTATTGTCCTTGCAGCACTGGTTGAGATTCCTGTTGGTTTTATATTTATTGCACAGTTGCAATTGCTGTTCTTTCTTGCATTTATTTAAATACTAAATTATTTAACCATCTGAATTTTAACTGCAATGATGGTGTTGCATTTTGTGATGTGTGGCTTACGTGTAATGTCAGGTACTCCATATCGACCTCTTATCATAGAAGTGTTGTATGAAAGCGATATTACGCTTGCAGTGGTGCTGCTGTGCTGAATTTGTGCAGGTAATCACAACCTTAATTGATTCTTGTGCTCATCGGAGAGGAAACAAAAGTGCTGAGTGTCAGGATAACAGCAGATGCTGCAGGATTTGTATCTGCAAAGAAACTTGCAACCAAAAGTGACCAAGTAATCTAGTCTCTCATTGTTCTGTTGTTATATCTGAATGTCTGTTTGTCTATCATTCCGTCTATACGAATAACTATCTTTCAATGAGAGACATACATAGTTCTCAAGCTCTTCTGGCAGTTTTTGTCTGTCTGCGTGTATAATTGAGCTTTGCTGTCACGTCCAGAGCTGCACCCGCCCCGTTCCTCATCAAAGAGAGAGGAATGCACTCATTTATTCCTCCATCGCTCTCTCTCTCTGTCACGTCTCGCTGTACCAGCGCTGTATCAGTCATGACATGGACAAACACACTCCTGTTCTCATTAACACACACTCACCAGTGTTAATTTTGACAGCAAATTCTGATTTAGTTTTAGTCTTAGTCTTTGGAATAATACACCATTTAGTTTTAGTCCTATTTTAGTCATCTGAAATCTTTTAGTCTTAGTCTAGTTTAGTTGACTAAATATCATAAGAGTTTTAGTCTTAGTTTAGTCTTAAGTCTTTTAGTCTTAGTCTAGTTTTAGTAGACCAAATATTAGCAGATTTTTCTCCATAATTCACGTAATTGTAAGTATATTACAATATATGGAAGCATATAGAGAATACAGGCACATATCTAATTGTTGTAATAAAAAACATTTATTTTATTAAATGTCAAAAACATGAGTCTTTTTCACAAAAATAACCATAAGACCTGCTCTCCCTGAACAATATGCATGCTCCCTGAAAAAGATATGCATTGTCCCTGAATTATATGAAACGCATATGACATTCTTTCAAGATAAAGTACAGCATTATTGAAATAGATAACCAATGAACTTACTGTCTTCTACAGTCTTTGCAAAATCAAAAGCATAAAGAAATATAAAGTGCAATTCTCAAAAATAAAATAACTGGTTGTAATGCCACTGCACAAGGTATCTAAATACAAAAAATAAAAATCACTACTGTAAATGTTCATGTACCTCAAGAGAAGTTAAATAACTGCTAAGACACAATGTCTTGCTACTCTGTAAAATCAACATTTCTGTCTGTCTGTCTGTTCATGAGACATACCGCTGCCCTCGGACCACGTGCACAAAACGTTAGCGTGTTGCTAACGAGAAAAGTCAACTTAAATTAACCAAAGCTTTGTAATCAAGACTGTGAAACCAAGTATAATGTATAACTAAATATAATGTATAACAAACGTCCTCATAACTTGAAAACCACGGCTTTTGAAAATGGCTTTGCCAAGATCAACCTGCTCTCAAAAGATTCGCTCTGATTGGATTTCCCCACAAAAGGGTAGTTCTTATTGGATCTCTTCTCCATTCGTCCCGCCCCAACATTTTCCTCTCGTTTTTATTTGTTGACTAAAGTGTCAGTTAAATTTCGTCATCATCTTCGTCATCATATCTGACTTTTAATTTAGTTTTTATTTAGTTTTCGTCTGTAAAAAATGTTCGTTGACGAATATTTTTCGTCATAGTCTTCGTCAACGAAATTAACACTGACACTCACAGCATCACAAATACTGTGTAACACTTATAAAGATGAGTGTACGTCCGCTCCGAGCGGCCCGCAGGCCTCGGCCGAATGTGTAAGCTGCATGTCCCCAACACAGAGAGTGTCTTCATTCACTCTTCATTCTTCTGTTTCTCTCATATTTAATGCAGAGACCTCAGGTGAGATGTTTCTATTTGCACAAGACTTCAGTGTTCAAGAAAACAATTAAGTAAGAGACAGCGGTTGGAAATATTTTTTTCTAGCCAATGATTCAGTTATTTGTCTTGCCTGTAAAGCACATAAAATTTCCATTATCATGGGGAGAAAGAGAGGAAAAGATGAAACAGACAGTGTATATATATATATAGCATGTATTTTGAGAGAAAGAGGGGGCAGAAGAACATGTGTGTGACCAGCAGGCCTGCACATGCTCTGAACCGCAGACTAAAATTCCCCTCTTTACAGTAACACACACACACCGTCTACAGTCTGGATGTGAATTCCCAAACATGTACATACACTCTTTGAGTGACTCATCACCTCCAGCATCCCATCATCCACTGGGGTAAACCCACCTGCAGATGATAAAGACCTGCTTGTTCTCTTGCTGTGGACAGGAGCGCGTGTGTGTGTGTTTTCTTACAGCGTCAGGAAAAGAGCAAGAAAGACATGTAGGCTTTGTTCTTGCTGCGCAAAAAATGTGATTTGTTTTTCAGATTGGGTCATTAGAACTAAAGACTAAAATTAGGTCTAGTTCTATTGTTTGTTTATTCAGTAATTCATTCATTCTGCCCATCTGTCTGTCAGTTTTTATCTGTTCATTTGTTTTGTCTGTCGTTTAATCTCTTCAGTCTTCTGCCATTTCTTCTGTGTATCTGTCATTTGTTTTTCTTCTGTCTACCCAACATTTGTTAATTTATGTCTTCCTGTCATTTGTTTGTTCGCTCTACCTATCGATAATTTTTTCTGTCTACCTGTCGTTTCTTCTGTTTATCTATTGCTTATTTGTTTCTTCTGTCTACCTAATGTTTATTTGTTTGTTATGTCTTCTTAATGTTTGTTTGTTTGTTTGTTTGTTCTGTCTACCTATCGTTTGTTTCTTCTGTCTGCCTAACGTTTGTTTGTTTTTTTTCGTTCTGTCTACCTTATGTTTGTTTGTTTGTTCTGTCTACTTATTGTTTGTTTGTTTTTCTGTCTACCTAACTTTTGTTTGTTTGTTTCTTCTATCTAACATTTGTTTGATCGTTCTGTCTACCTTATGTTTGTTTGTTCTGTCTACCTGTCGTTTGTTTGTTTTTCTGTTTACCTAACGTTTATTTGTTTGTTCTGTCTACCTAATGTTTGTTTGTTCTGTCTACCTATCGTTTGTTTCTTCTGTCTGCCTAACGTTTGTTTGTTTTTTCGTTCTGTCTACCTTATGTTTGTTTGTTTGTTCTGTCTACTTATTGTTTGTTTGTTTTTCTGTCTACCTAACTTTTGTTTGTTTGTTCTGTCTACCTAATATTTATTTGTTTGTTTCTTCTATCTATCTAACATTTGTTTGATCGTTCTGTCTACCTTATGTTTGTTTGTTCTGTCTACCTGTCGTTTGTTTGTTTTTCTGTTTACCTAATGTTTGTTTGTTTATTTGTTCTGTCTACTTCATGTTTGTTTGTTCTGTCTACCTAATGTTTGTTTGTTCTGACTACCTAGCGTTTGTTTGTTTTTCTGTCTACCTAACTTTTGTTTGTTTGGTTTTTTTGTTTGTTTGTTCTAGCTACCTAATATTTGTTTGTTTCTTCTGTCTACCTATCTTTCGCTTGTTTGATCTGTCTACCTAACGTTTGTTTTTGTTCTGTCTGCCTAATGTTTGTTCTGTCTACCTAACGTTTGTTTGTTCCTTCTGTCCACCTATCGTTCATTGGTTTCTTCTGTATACTTAACGTTTGTTTGTTTGTTTGTTTGTTTGTTCTGTCTACCTATCATTCGCTTGTTCCATCTGTCTACCTAACGTTTGTTTCTTTGTTTGTTCTGTCTGCCTAATGTTCGTTCTGTCTACCTAATGTTTGTTTGTTTGTTTATGTCTACCTAACGTTTGTTTGTTCTTTCTGTCCACCTATCGTTCATTGGTTTCTTCTGTATACTTAACCTTTGTTTGTTTGTTTGTTCTGTCTACCTATCATTCGCTTGTTCCATCTGTCTACCTAATATTTGTTTGTTTGTTTGTTCTGTCTGCCTAATGTTTGTTTGTTCGTTCTGTCTACATATTGTTCGTTGATTTCTTCTGTTTACCTGACCATTGTTTATTTTTTCGTTCTGTCTTCCTAACGTTTGTTTGTTTGATCTGTCTACCCAATGTTTGTTTGCTCTGTCTACCTAATGTTTGTTTGTTTATTCTGTCTGCCTTCCTTTTGCTCGTTTTGTCTACCTATCATCTGTTCATTCATATCTTCTGTCTACCTGTCATTTCTTGTGTTTATCTATTGTTTGTTTGTTTCTTATGACTACCTATTGTTCGCTTATGTGCTATTTTCTGTTTAACTGTACTCAGCGCTGCACTCAGTGTTTCTCTCCGCTGGCGTGTTTGCCGTCTCTTGATCTTTGATTATGCTCGAAACAGATTTCCCAGCAGTCCTCAGCAGCTGTGTGCTGTGTTCTAATGACACAGTGTCATATCGCTTTAGATGTGGTGTGTGTGTAGAGGCAGACAGTCAGCCTTTTAACAATGAGAAAATCATATCAGCCTCTGAACGCGTTGTCAAACTGAGATTTCTGCCTTTTCTACTAGGAGATTACAGTCATTTTGTGTTTGGAGGTATTCGTTTTCTTGTATATGAATGTATCTGTCGTGTTTTCTAGAGGTGCTAGTTGTCCTGAGGTTGATTTTATGATACTGTTTTTAACTGATATATTTTTAAGATAATTATGGACCTCAATCAGAGTTAATGCCATATTTGTCATAAGCAAAAATAAGTCTGTTACTGTCTTTTCTGTATATTGCAATTATCTTGCTGTCAGTAATTTAGCTGAAAAACATTAAAAACACATTTACTAATTATTTCCAGTGAACTTTTTTTTCCATCATGTTTTAATGTAAGTAATTTTATGTGCCTTTTTATTTATTTATTTATTGTTTTTGTTTGAATAATTTTAGTACTTCAGCTTAAACTTGTTTCACTTAGTTTCCAAGGCAACATTTCTCCTTTTTGCTGAAGTTGTTCATCCGCATGTTTTCATTCCAGAAAACTTGCACTTAAAGTTAGTGTGACCTTAGATGTTCAGACAGTAGAACTGACGTCATCTATACCTCACAGGCTCGTTTTTACTTGCGTCACATATGGCAGCGACCCTGACCGAGTTCATGAGAGGACTGAATATCCGCAGCCACTGTGACAGTCATGGGAAACGTGTTCAAGTGTAAAAATTAAATCAAAGATGCATTTAACACAGCAGACCATGAAAATAAAACTGCCCACACACTCTTCTGAGAAAAGTGGTGTAGAAGAGATGCTTGTGAGTGGAAAAATAACAAAAAAATTGTGGTTAATGGACTCTTTTCGCATTTCTGGGCTTCTCAGAAGCAGAAGCCGTCACAGTTGGGTAAACTTCTATGGCTGTGAACGGAAACTACAACAAATGTAATTTTTGCGTTCCTCTTTGCCCTAATAGCAAAAAAAAAAAAAAATGCGGTTGGCTTCTATGTCTTTCCCAAAGAAGAATAAATATCAAGAGACTGACTACATCGGTCAAACAAGAGAAAGATTTGACGTCACTCCCTCAGCCATTGCATTAGTAATACTCGCGTAGCAGATTTAACCAGTTTAATGCAAGAAAATAAAATGGAAGATATATGTTCCAAATGTATGGAAGCCTATTTCTGCCACTGAATAAAAAATAAAAAAGGTAATTGTGACTATTTATCTCACAATTTTGACTTTTTTCTCTGAAATGCAAGATATAAACTTGCAAAGTGGCATGTTATAAAGTCAGAATTGTGTTATCCACCTTATTGTTCATCACAGAGATGAGCTGTTTTCTGTGAATGTGTGAGACTTCTGATTCATTAGCCGCTATAGAAAAATAACAAGAGGAATATCAAGGTGCAGTAAACAGTAAAACTGTGCTAGTGTGTTTGTAAATGATGCAATACATTAAAATAATATAGTAAGAAACAGCAGTTTCAAGCAGCATAACAAGCTATTTTGTACAGCTAAAAATAACTGGAAGATATATATATATATAAAAACTCGCAGTTGTAAGAAAAGAAGTCAGACTTCTGAGATAAAAACCCACGATTGTGAGAAAAACAGTCTGAATTGTGACCTTATGGGTGATTCTATAATTGCAGGTACATTTGGTGTTTGAATTAATTTTTTCCTCTCTGCTTTTTTTCAAATGTTTATATTTTTAATTCTTTTAATAATGTGTTACTCGCTGTTATGAATAACAAGATGTTAAAGTCCATAACAATATAATAATTTCTGTAAACGGTATCTTAAATAGCTGTCTTGTCTGAATTAGTCAGTGCATTTGTTCCATCATAGTGTAATCAACAATCATAAAATATTGTATTGTACTTTTCTATTGGTAATATTTCATTCATTTTATTTTTAAAAGGCCTAAATAGTCATTTACCTAATTGTACAACATTATTAAAAAAAAAAAAAAAAAAAAAAAAAAAAAAATATATATATAATATATATATAATATATATATATATAAATATATATATATAATATAAATATATATATATAAATAATATATATATATATAATATATTATATATATATAATATATATATATATAATATATATAATTTTTTTTTTTTTTTTTGTAAATCTGTAAATCTTGCATCAACTCTGCTACCGTACCATACTTTGACTTTTAAATTGGTGGAATTATCTCCCACAACTATGTAAGAGACAGGAAATTGTCACTTTCCCTCACTGATAAGATCGGAAGCACTGAAAAGTCTGTGTGCTTTCTCTGAGAAAATATTTTAATCTAAAAAGTTCAAATCAAGAGTTATTTTACAAAGTGTCAAAACTGTTACCACAATATCAAAAGGAAAACAGAATTTTTCATTGATCACACTTTGTGTTATTTAAAAGTATTTTAATCATGATTTCATAAGTGCCATGTGCTCTTAGCATTTATGCTAGCAAGTGGAGTTTGTCAGAAATGTCAATTGTTATCGTCAAACTCTGTTACCACGGTAGAGTGATAATGTTGACAATGCGGTAAAAGAATTGACAGTCCAATTGTCAGTTCTGTTACTTAAAAGGGTCAACTATTTTCACAAAAAAAAAAAAAATCAATAAAATTGTTGTTTAAAATCTCATAAACATTATGTATTTTTGCACCATTATAATATTTCTTGTTAACATTTTTTACTGGATATTGTATATAATACAATAATATAATTTTTTACTGGATAATATAATAATAATATAATTTTTTACTGGATATTGTACATAATATATAATATATATAATCAGATGAAAAATATTTGCTCTAAGTGGACGGTTCTGTGAAGACATGGGTATGTTTTAATTTTTAAGGTATGTATAGTTGAAATATTATCTCAGTTTCAAGTGTTGGAATGTAAGGACTGTTTGTTTAATGAAACAAGAAGGATTTTTCCAGTTTTGATTTATTGTTATTTCTACGCATTGCCTAATTTGTCAGTAACAGAGTTGCCAAACAATACCATAAAGACATCTGCTTTTTCATTAAAAGTAAAAAAAAAAAAACGGAAGTAACTTGTGTTTGGCAAGCACTGAACAATGTTTTTTCTTAACTTTCTGAAATGCCAAATGTATCTCCAATTATAGAATCACCCTTAAATCATGCAGTTTTAAGAAAAAAGTCAGAATACGAGATATAAACTCGCAATTGAGAAAAAAAATAGTCAGAATTGCGGGACGTAACCTTGCATTTGTGAGAAAGTCAGTAAGAATTGTGAGGGGAAAAAAGTCATATTTTTTAGCAGAAATGGGCTTCCATACGAATGTACGTCAGATTTCTAATAAATTTGTTGCAAATTTACCACTGCTGGTGAAAAGCTACACATTTACCACAAAAGAAACTTTCTCTTTAAAGTTTGCCGCATATAAATAGTTTTTTTAGTGTAGATGTAGTTGACGGTGGCCGTCGTCTTTGACAAAGGCTAGAGGAATCTCGCCATCCCTTCCCCCCCTCTCTCTCTTTTTCCTCTTCTCCTGTCTCTCTCTCTCTCTCTCTCTCTCTCTCTCTCTGTCTCTCTCTCTCTCTCTGTGTTTTCGGTGGTGGAGGGGGGTATTGGGACCAGCCGGTGACCTCAGGCCCAAAGAATGTCCCCGTTTACTCAGACCTCTCTCTGTCTCTCTCTCTGTGTTTTTGTGTTGGGAATCTGGCCCTCCCCAGACATTTGTCAGATCCAGAAATCTCAGTGATCTCTCAGTCGTTTGTTGTGTTTACACACGTCTACAAACATCCTCCTCTTACGTTACCATCTCAATTTTTAAAAAAAAATCACTTTTTTATTACTTCCACCTTTTTATTTTAATTTCTGAGAAGATTTAAGTGGCTCTTGATGGTACATGTTCATCCTCTATGGGATTTTTTTCACCTGTTTTATGGTCCAGCAGGTGAAAACCATGCGTCCGCATCACTAATTGAAAGTCTTTCCTCACGTCTGCGTGTGAATTGCGTTTTATCGCTCTGAATTAAGTCGAGTTCGTTTCTCTGTCGGGCCGCTGGCTGTTTGAATGTGGCAAGTGCATAAATTTTCGGGATGGTGAAAAGAAACGAGATGTCTGCCATGAGCGCTGTAAATTAAGGGATGTGGAAAAAGGGTCAGACTGATTTATGAACTCTGTGTGTGTGAGAGAGGGAAAGATAGCGTTTGGTGGTTTTTGTGTGTTTGAATGCGATACAGAAGTCCTAGTCTCGTGCAGTCAGACTAGCAGCATAAAGTCCCATCGCAGCTTCTGGCCAAGAAACGCCCACATTTAGACAGAAACGCACCATATGAGCAACACGGTAAACGACCAGCCACAGTTTGCATTTGTTTGTAAAAGAAGGCTGTGGTTTTAACAATAAAAGACTATAAAAATGCGACAGTAAAATCCTATTAATTGGTTAACAGCTACTATATACAGTGTATATATTGGACATTACATGTAATTTTACTGTAGTAAACCGTTTTTGAAAGTGAAAAATATATAATTTACAGTAAATAATCGTAAACATTGACATTCCCAGAATTCCCTCCAATACATTTCACATTCAGTGTTTTTTCATTGAAATAACTGTTTCTTCTTAGTTTTTTCTTATCAGTTGTGTATATTAACGTTATATGTTACATCCAGTCTTGTTAAATTAATGTTTATTGCATTATTTCATTTTCATGTGTGTTACCATGATATTGTTTAGTGTTTGTGTGAATGACATTGTGCACCTTCTATTTATATATATATATATATGTTAGTATTTAAAAGCTGCTTGTGATGGGCTTTGGTTCATCATGTGCCTTTCTCATCACCACCTGCTTTTGGTGGTTATCAGTGTATTACAAAGGTACAAAACAGATTACATTATGTCAACATATTAATATTATGTCAGTTAATGATGGTATTTAAATGTAAATTGAATTTAAATCCGTAAAACCTAAAATGTTGCTAGAGTATTTTTTTTTGTACGGGCAAATTTTGGCAATCACAGCTGTCAGTTTTTTACTGTAAATTTTATAGTATTATGGGAAATGTAGGGTCCATTTTATTTTATTTTTTTTAAAATATTTCCCCCCCCCAAATTATATTTTTTGTTTCTGTTTACATTTTTCTGGATTCTGTTTGTTTGTTAGTTTTTTTTCCATTTTAATATTTATGGACTTTTTAATGGTTAAATAAAATTGTGGTAATCAAAAAGCATGTCTAATTAATTGAAATCATAAAACTTATACAATTTATTAACTATTTATTAAAAGTTTAACACAAATTAAATTTGTAAGGCCCTGAAATGAAATATGTTTTATATATATATATATATATATATATATATATATATATATATATAATTTTATATAAGTTTTATAATTTATTTATTTATTTTTCAAATTCTGTTATATATTTACAAAATTCTGTGTTTTCTGTTTAAAAATGTGTGGAATTTAATTAAATTGATTTAATTACATTTAAAAAAAAGTATGTCTGATTAATTGAATTAATAAAAACAACTTAATTATGTTTTTTTGTTTGTTTGTTTTTTTCCGGTGTGGTGTATTTTAATGTTTCTGTTATGAATGAATAAAATATTAATTTATCTTTTAATCAAATGAAAATTAAACAAACCCTTTTATTTTTTGGCAAAAAGAATGCTGCACAACAGAGGTTTACTTTTAAAATTAAAACATGGACAAAAAGTGTAAATTTTAATAAAACATTATTATTATTAATATTATTATTATTATTATCATCCCATTAACACATATGTTCCACTGGATCGTACAAATTGTTTTTTTTTCCCTCAATTTCTTCAAGTTTCCCAAACTTTTATTTTGGCAGGTTTTCGTGAAGACCTTTACATTTCTGTTTATGTGATATGATGATAGTTTTTCTCAGATGAAACAGTAAAATGATTATGAAATGGCTCTCAGAACATATTCGTTTGTAAATGAACCCGTGCATCTGTGCAATTCGTTCACACAGACATGCAGAAAATGCAGGATTCATATATTAAATAGTCGTTTTGTGGCTTAATATTCACAAACACCATATTGCTGTTTGATTTAAGTGCACTGACCTACTTAATTTATTCATTCAAAATTTGGCAAATTCCGTGACATTCCGCGTTATACAGTAAATTCCATTTTCATCACTTGATTCTGTGATTCTGTCTGCTTTTTACCCATCGTGGAAATTAAACACACTGCAACCCACCACAGTTTGCATTTGTTTTTAGGCTGGTATAAACCTGATTCTAGGAAACGCTCTAAAGGGAACCAGTCAGATTTGAGCTTTTGATCCGTTTGTGTGTGCATTACACATCCGTCGGTCAGATGTCTGCTAGTTTGCGAGTGTGTGTTTGTGTTGTGGGAATGAACACAGATGTTCACTTAACACGCATCAAAGATGAAACATATTTCATCCTTTCAATCATTTGGTGCTGCCAATTAAAGTAATTGCTTGTTTGTTGACGAAGTTGTTTGTAAACACACAGCGTGAAGACACATGGAGCTTCTTCTGCAATGTTTTTTTCAGCATGTAAGATGAAATTTATGACATGGTACCATAATTGGATCTTTTTTCCCTCTCAGGACGGAGGCTACGAGGAAAGGCTTTCTATAACGTCAATGGAAAGGTTTACTGTGAGGAAGACTTCCTGGTGAGTATCATAGTTAAAATCTAACTTGTGATGCATTTGCATCATATCAAATTAACCTGACTGAGTAACTGACTAGTAAACAATTTTACTACATCAAACTATGACTTTTGTAATGTTCTCTTCTGCTCACCAAGGTTGCATTTATTTGGTCAAAAATGCAGTAAAAATGTGAAAAAGTATTATAATTTCAAATAGCTGTTTTCTGTGTGAATATATAGTAAAATGTAATTTATTTCTGTGATCAAAGCTGAATTTTCAGCATCATTACGCCTGTCTTCAGTGTCACGTGATCCTGCACAAAGCAACTTTTTTGCCTAATTTTTGGCGTAAGTGTTGCTATGGAAACTATTAATTTTTTAAACTGAGCATGCGAACAGCTCAGACTCTCATAATTACAGTAATTCCATCACAATGTGAAGCATTAGTGCATTAAAACCCTTTTAATGAAACCGACGTGCCTCTGTCACTGATTGTTCTGCTGTTGTAGATACTCATTCTGTAGATCTTGTCCTCACTTGGTGTTTGAAGTCCTGCTGTAGGTTAGCGTTACACCAGCTGTAGGATCTTAACAAAGTAGCTGTAATGCTTGATTTAATTTAACGTTTCCTAAGTGGGAGGTGGAGAGTGGAGCTGTATTGATTAGTGCTCATTAGTGGATGGATAGATGGATGTCTAATTCTCTTGGGAGAACAGATGCTGCAGCTCCGCCCACCTCCACAGTTCACTCCAGTGTGATCTTATTCTGCCTAAAACCGAACGCACACACACACGATGGGAAGACAGCAGATCCATCATGCAGGAATCAACTTCCTGTGTCCTTCGACTAACTTAATGTGAAATCTGCTTTTGTCAGAAGTTACCATTTTGATATTATTGCCACTAGACTTTCATGTCTTGATAGTAGGTACAGATGATATATTAGAAAGGACAGCATTTTATTTCATTTCATTTCATTTTATATTTATATTTTATATTTTTATATTATATTTCTACATTTATATTCACTTTATTTTATTTTATTATTTTATTTTATATTTTGTATTAATATACCTCTTAAAGATTTTATATATTTTAATATTTTTAGTCACTAATATTATTTTTGATATTTTGATATTTTTCTGTATAATATAATATTAATATTTTACTTTTTCTTTTTTTTTCCTTTTCAAAATTTTGAATATACATATTTTTAGTAGGGGCAGACAAGATATTGATCAGGACAATTAACTTGTCATTATTTTATTTAAAAATTATTTTATTTATTTATGTATGTATTTGATTATGTGTATATATATAATATTAACAAATATTAAAATTATGTAAATTTTATTGTATTTTTGTTTATATAAATCTAATATATTTTATATATTTATAATAATATTTATAATATGTATTATAATATATTTAGAGATATTTCTGTGAATACATTTGTATATAAATATATCATTTTCATCATCATCATATATATTTTTTATAAGTTATCATCATATTTTTTTATTAAGTATTATTTATATAAGTATATATATATATATATATACTAATATTAACTAATATTAAAGTTATAGAAATTTTACAATTTTATGTTTTGATATTTTTATTCACTAAAATTTTTTTAGAGACATTTTCCATTTTCTGTATAATTTAATTATTTAGTTTTCTATGTTTCTATATTTCATGTTGTATGTATTTATTTTATTATTATACTTTTAATTATATATATATATATATATATATATATATATATATATATATATATATGATTTATTTATTATTATTTTTAGATATTTTAATTTTTAAAATATTATTAATGTAAATATTTTTTTTTTAATATTCAAAATAAATGCTGCAATATCTGCATCATCCATTGAAAAAAACAAAACACATTGGTCAGCCACATAATGACCCAAAACAGCACTTCTGTTGACGTGACCAACTGAGGAAAACGCCACCGGGGGTCCGGCAGATGGCCTGTCTGACGGGACGGGTGGGGGTTTCCTGGTATTGATCAGTCCCTCCCAAGCCCACCTGCTGGCCCTCTCTCCACAATGAGCGCACGCTCACACAAACAGCAGCGCGCACCTCTCAAAAGAGTGTTCAGGCGAGCAGTGATGTCACCAGTGCGGAATGGAACCGCGTTCCACAGACGGAACGGAAAGTTCCACGTCGTTAAAATGTAGCCTTTGGTTCCTACAATAGAATCCGAGGATCTTGTGTGGCCTCGGCCTCTCATTTCCATAGAGTGCACGTTTGAGAACGTCCTTACTCTAATGGCTGTGCTCCAAACCCTTGTCACCCTGGTAACCAGGTCAAAACCCTTTTCCGGGACAGATGGCTCCCCTCGGGGTCGTTTCTGTACTTAAGATGCCTGCAACCTGTCCAGCATTAAAGCCCTCTGAAGTTTTTATTCAAGACTGTAGACTTTAAATCTCAGGAAAGCCTTTTGGAGGTCCAACACCTCATGCTGAACGGGAAGAAACTTACAGAACGGTTCTCAAAGTGGCCGCCGCTTTAATCTGTCAAGTGGTGGATCTTCTCAGGAATCATGCTGATAATCATGCAGGATTTTCGGCTAATGTCTTGCGTGTTTAATCAGATGCACCTCTCTGTCTACAGAGCTAAAGACCCCCATAGGACGCTACTGAAGTTCTCAAACAGCTCAGCACAGACAGAGCGCGCCAGCGCCCCCTTGAGACACATTCAATAGATTGATGCCGCTTCATTACTGGTGCAAGTTTTTGGAATTACGTAACTTTTGGGTTTAGGTAGCAGACAGGAAACATGAAGCAGTGTGACATCATATTGTATCATATATGTTTAGTTTATTTATTCATACTTATATTTAATATTTAAATGTTTAGTTTAGTTTAGTTTTTAATATATTTTTTTTAGATATTTTAGTCTTTTTATATTTATTTATTTATAACTTTAATGTAATTTTTAAAAGAAATATTAATATTTTTTGAAAATATATGTTATAAATTATTTAGTGTATATAGTGTTTGCATTTGGGTAGTTGACACGAAACCTGAAGCACTGGACATGCAATAATTTATCATATGTTTTTTTTTTTTATAATTATAATATTTTAATGTTTTGTTTAGAATTTAATGTATTTTTAAATATTTTAGTCTTTTTATATTTATTTATTATGTATTATTTAGTGTTTAAATAATAGTGTTTGCATTTGGGTAGTTGACATAAAGCAGTTTGACATGCAATAATTTATCATTTTTTTATTTATACTTATGTATAATATTTTAATGTTTTGTTTGGTATTTAATATATTTTTTAGATATTTTAGTCTTTTGTATTTATTTATTATTATTATTTTTATATTAATATTTAATTTTTTAAAATATATGTGTTATATGTTAGTGTATGTACTGTTTGCATTTGGGTAGATGAAATTAAACTGTGACATGCAATAATTTATTGTATGTTTTATTTTATTTTTATTTAATATTTTAATGATTTAATGTTTTTTTTAGTATTTAATATATTTTTTGATATTTTAGTCTTTTTATATTTATTATTATTTTAATATTATTATTATTATTTAATATTTGTATTTTTTTATATTAATGTTTAAATATATATATATAATATATATATTTTTAAATATCTGTATTTTATTTGGTGTATTTACTGTTTGCATTTGGGTAGATGACATGAAACATGAAGCAGTGTGACATCCAATAATTTATCATATCATGTTTTGTTTTATTTTTTTTAATTTATACTTGTATATAATATTTTAATGTTTTTAGTATTTATTATATTTTTAATAATGTAGTCTTTTTATATTTATTCATTTATTATTATTTTAATTTTATCAATATTAATATTCTATGTTTTATTTATTTTATTTTATTTTATTTTATCACACCTAAAGCATCATGATTGTCCACTAGAAACTCATAAGTAAATTGCATTTGGAAGAAATCAATACCTTTAGTCATCAAAGACACATTAAATTGACCAAAATGACCAAAAAGACCTAATAAATACTGTTCTTTTGAACTTTGTATTCACTGAAGAAAGATAAAGTTTATCATAGTTTCCACAAAAAAATGTGCAGCACAACTGTTTTAAACACTCATAATAATCAGAAATTCTTCTTTAGCAGCAAATCAGCATATTAGAGTGATTTCTGAAGAATCATGTGACACTGAAGACTGGAGTAATGATGCTGAAAATGCAGCTTTGATCACAGGAATAAATTATGCTTTACAATATATTCACATAGAAAACAGCTATTTTAAATTGTAATAATATTTCACATTTTTACAGTTTTTACTGTATTTTTAATCAAATAAATGCAGCCTTGGCAAGCATAAGAGACTTCACACCAACTCCAAATTTTGAATGGCTGTGTGTGTTGTGGTGTTTTTTTAGTATTCCGGATTCCAGCAGACGGCCGAAAAATGCTTCGTGTGCGGTCACCTCATCATGGAGATGGTGAGAGAGATTTGATCCTTTTGCATTTTAACTACTGCTCTCATTTTTTCCACAGTAGGAAGGATCTCTTGTGAATTTAGAGGGAAGGTTTCTGTAATTTAGCTTTGCCATTTTAAATAAATATGCAACCAAAAATGGATTATCAAAGCGACATCATCTCAGTTTACCGTTCAGTAATGTATTTCTATTATTAGATGCAGAAATGATGTTATTATGCCTCATTAGCGTCATCAGCCCACGGCATCTCACCTGTGTGTGTGTGTGTGTGTGTGTGTTTTGTAGATCCTCCAGGCTCTGGGTAAGTCGTATCATCCAGGCTGTTTCCGCTGTGTGGTTTGTAAGGAGGGTCTGGACGGTGTTCCTTTCACCGTGGATGTGGAGAACAACATCTACTGCGTGAAAGACTACCACACGTGAGTAACATCCTCGCATATTTTGCATGCATAACCTGTTTATTGCTAGGCATGTTAACATATGTATTCATCTTAACAGGGTTTTTGCTCCTAAATGTGCCTCGTGTAACCAGCCCATCCTCCCAGCGCAGGTACGAGCTTAGACTGATGTTGCATGGGTTGTGTCGGTGTCGTGCATCGGGAACATCCTGACGGAGGTTAAGTAACTGTGTGTGTGTTCGCAGGGCTCAGAGGAGACCATACGGGTGGTGTCCATGGATAAAGATTACCATGTGGAATGCTATCACTGTGAGGTAATTCACTGCTTACTTGTTCTGAACTACTAGCTAAAGGTTGCAGGTTCAATCCCAGTTCCAATGTGAGGTCGTTTAACCAGTTTGAACTCCACACGACAACGTCCTAGATGCTGATTCGCTCGCGTCTGGTGAACGGCACCTAACAAGGGGTCATGTTTGCGCTGCAGGATAATGTACTGGAGTTATATAATTTGTTTTTTGTGTGTATTAGACCATGGCTTAGGTAAAAATGTGCATTGATATTGTGAATCATTGACTGATGACATTCCACAGCGGGTCATTCAGCTAAACTTTGAGACTGTGAGTTAAAATGTTGACTTAGACACATGTACTAAAACACATTTCTCAAAGAAAAAATGTCCTGTTAAAAAATTGTAATTTCTTCAAGTGATTTTGGGCCCCAGTATTATTTTAAAATTTTAGTATTTACTGTATAATGTATGATTTTCTTATTATATTTTATTATATATTTATTTATGTTAGTAATGTTCTGAATACCCCACAACCTTAGTCATATTAGTTCTCAAAAATGTGAAAAAGCAAAAAATATAATGATTAATATTAATAATAATGAATATATTTCAGAAATGTAGATTTTATTATATATATATTTTTTTATAATTAAAAAAGTATTTTTTTATTTATATAAAAAATAATATTAAACATTTATATATCAATTGCATTGTTGACCTTTTTTACAAGAAAATATGCCTGCTAATTCACAATTTTAATAAAAAATGTATACATTTATAATTTTATCATTTGTATTTTTTTATAAAAATTTATTTTGCATATGAATGATCAGTTGGTTAGTTTTGTATCATTTCTTTTTTCTTTATTCTTCTTCTTTTTTTTTCTTTTTTTTACAAAAAAATATGCCTTACGATTCACAATTTGAGCAAAAATGTACAAATTTATAACTTTGTAATTTTTATTTTTGGTAAAAAATTATATTGCATATGTATGATCAATTGATAAGTTTAATTAAAAATGTATATTGCATATGTTTAATTAGTTTTATATAATTTCTCTTTTTTTAACAAGAAAATATGCCTTCCAATTTACAGTTTGAACAAAAATGTACAAATTTATAACTTTGTAATTTTTATTTTTGGTAAAAAATTATATTGCATATGTATGATCAGTTGATAAGTTTTCTATCATTTCTTTCTTTCTTTATTTATTTTTACGAGTAAATGTGCCTTCCAATTAACAATTTCAACGAAAATGTATTAATTTATAAACGTATAATTTTATTATTTTTATTTTTTAATAAAAATGTATATTGCATATGTATGATCAGTTGATTAGCTTTATATCATTTCTTTTTCCTTTTTTTATCTATTCTTTTATCTAAGTATTAATTTATATTTTAATTATTTATTTTTTAATTAAAAATCTATATTGCATATGTATGATCAGTTGATTAGGTTTATATTATTTCTTTACTTTTTCTTCTTTTTTGCCTTCCAATTCACAAAAAAAAAAAGTAAAAAAATATGAAAATTGTATTATATAATTTATAGTTTTTATAAACATTTATATTTTATATTTATAATCAGTTGATTAGTTTAAAATGATTTCTTTTTCTTCTTCTTTTTCTTCTTCTTCGTTGTCTTCTTTTTTTTTTTATATGCCTTTCAGTTCACAATTTGAACAAAAATGTGCACAAAATTGTCATGCCGAACACTGAATCAGTCTTAACGTTTCAACATCAGCTTCCACATTTATTTTTCATGTTCATTTATTCAGAATCCAAACTGCAGTTCTGGGTTTCTTTGTCTGACTATGGCTTTTCCCAATTGACTTGCAGAAGGAAAGTCTGTGGAAAAAGCAAGCTTTGTGCATTCAATTATTTACAGTGTAGTTGCAGCCTCATGGGTGATGAATCATTATATTCTGATGTTGAAAAAAGCCCTGACTTCATTTCTATCAAACATGTATGTGTTTTGCAGGATTGCGGTCTGCAGTTGAATGATGAAGAGGGGCATCGCTGTTACCCGCTGGATGGGCACCTGCTGTGCCACCGATGCCACCTGCACCGGTTAAAAACCCCTCTACCGACCCACACGCCCCCGAGTTACCCGCTACACGTCACTGAACTGTGAACAAACCGACTTGCGCTGAACGACGAGCGACAGGAAATAAAGACAGAAGGATCTATCCTTCCCCTAAACATTAAACAAGGAATCAGTTGTGCCTGTTTAACCAAGTATTTCCACTTGTTTAGGGTTCATCTGACCAGCCGGGGAGACTTTTATTATTACTTTCATCCCTCATCACGGTATCGAGGGGTTTTGACTCCGTTTAGGGGTGCAGCGTGAGGTCTTCAGCACTGCCGCAGGGGAGCGGAGGGCGACCCGTGCCTGTTTTTCCTCCTGAACGCCAAACAACAGCACTGAACACAGACTGAGATACGACTTCCTGTGCCTTCATCGAAAAACCTGCGTTGAACAGGCCGTCACTGCCTTCGAGATGCACCATTTCAGTCTTTGTGCCAGATATTAGTGCTAAGCTGTCCAGGGGGTGTTTAAAGGGACAGTTCACCTAAAATATAAATTATAATGATCATTTATTCACCTCATGTCATTCTAAACCTGTATGAGAAATTACTAAAGAAATTTAGTAAAAAAGACTTTAAGGCACTGGGAAAAATTTTTTTTTGCATACACTGGTCAGTTTTAAGACTAGTGGAAAGAAATCCTCTAAAATAAATTTAAGTTTTATTTTATTACACTTTATCTATTTGCATCTGTAGATTTCAATTCTAATACATATCAGTTCACATTTTCTATACTTCAAAAGCATTTACACTAAACTTTACAGTTTTATTCGTATCTGTGTTCTGAGGGATTTTTATGGAGGGGTTTGTTCATATATATATTCACCTGATATATATTTAACATTTTAATCCTAAAAACATGATTTTTGTTTTTTCTGGCAGTATTTTTAGATTTATGGAAATAAATGAGAAATTCAGAATCCCCTCTGTAAAAATATGTCAACAAAAATCAAACGAATTTTAACCAGAATACATTTTTATTCTGGTTACATAAACATTCTGATTGAATAAACATTAATAAATATATATATTATTATTTTTAATAACAGAAAATAAACTATAATATAAATAGAAACTAAAATTTACACTAAACTTTACAGTTTTATTTGCATCTGTGTTCTGAAGGTTTTTACAGAGGGGTTTGTTCATATATGATTCACCTGATATATATTTAACATTTTTATCCCAAAAACATGTTTTTTTTGTTTGTTTTTTTTTCTGGCGGTATTTTTTGATTTATGGAAATAAATGAGAAATTCTCTGTAAAAAATATGGCAACAAAAATCAAATGAATTTTAACCAGAATAAAACATTCTAATTAAATAAACATTACCAAAAAAAATATTTATTTTTAATAATATAAAATAAACTATAATATAAATATAAACTAAAAAAAAATATATTAATAAAATATTTTTAAAAATATTTTGAATATTAAATAAAGCATTAATTGCAAACTTGTAATACAAAACATTTAATGTACTATAATTAATCAACCGAGGAAAGTATGGTGAGATCTATTAGTTAAAATTTTCCTTATTAACTTGTGGTTTCTTGCCTTAAATTGTCTTTAAATTGTTCAGGTTTGGAATGACATGAGGATGACTAAATAATGGTGAACCGCCCCTTTAAGCATCACTTAAATGGAGGCAATGCACCGAACACTGATGCATCGCTGGCACAACGGTGGCATTTACTTCACCAGGTGACGTTGTGAAACCTGCTGCACGTAGATGGACTAACAAATGTATATTTTGCAGAGGTCTGACGTGAATCTCTCTGGCCGGAGTCAGAGAGGCCGTTACGACCCGACACCAGCAGAATGGAGTTGGATCTGTGAACACGGAGCAACTTCTCCGCTGAACTCTTACGTCGTGCTCTTCAGACACTGGTTTGTCTCTGGATGAGGTGCCTTTCCTGCCTTACATATTGCTTAATGTGGAGGAGACGCGCTGTGATGCGTCTCAGGAGACTCTTAGGGGACTCTAGAAGTGTGCAGGGGTCAGAGGTCGAGCCTGGATGTGCTGGACTCAACCAGGTTGGAGACCTGCTGCGTTCGTCCTGTGTTTGTGTGCGACATGTCGTCTTTAGCAGCTGCGATGCAACGAAGCCGAAGGCAACATTTTGCACATGTCTGAATAGTAGTAAAGTCATGAAATAACACAAGTAGAAGTCTGGAAATGATGTCTAGTTTCAAAGAACAAAAATGACCTGTTGCTGGAAGCGTAATCGCATCATGTCGCACCTGTTGAGGACATAAGTGAGTGTGGAAAAGAGTCTGTGTGTGTAGTTGTGTATATGTTCATGTACACTAGTGGCTGGGCCACTGTGTGTATGATAGTGTGTGTGTGTGCGCGTGTGTCATATACAGCGACCCTGATGTGTATTTAGACACTTAAAGAAATAGTTCACCCAAAAATGAACATTTGCTGAAGATTTACTCACACTCAGACCTCGTTTCTTCATCAGATTTGGATAAATGCGGCATTTCATCACTTGCTCACCAATGGATGTGAATGGGTGCCGTCAGAATGAGAGTCCAAACAGCTGATAGAAACATCACAGTACTTCACAAGTAATCCACACCACTCCAGTCCATCAGTTAACATCTTAAAAAGACAAAAGCTGCATGTTTGTCAGAAACTTATCCAACATCAAGACATTTTTAACCTCAAACTGTTGCTACTGTGAGTCCATAATCCATAATAATGCTTCCTCCAGTGAAAAAAGTGTATCTCCTCCTGTCCTTTCACATCAAAATCCAGCCACATATTTGTTTAGAGCTGTTCTGGCTTGTAAACAGTGCTTGATCTGTGCAGATTTCTCTTCTGATTCAGGCCAAACCACTTTTTCACTGTAGGAAGTGTTATTGTGGATTATGAATTATGTATTTTAGTTAAAAATGTCTTGATGAATTTGTTTCAGATTTTGATTTCTGTTAACTGATGGACTGGAGTGGCGTGAAATGCTTGTGGATTATTGTGATGTTTTTATCAGCTGTTTGGACTCTCATTCTGACGGCACCCATTCACATCCATTGGTGAGCAAGTGATGAAATGCTACCTTTCTCCAAACCTGATGAAGAAACAAACTCATCTACATCTTGGATGGCCTGAGTGTGAGCACATTTTCAGCACGTCTCGATATTTGGCTGAACTATTCCTCAAGTGTCTTAAATGCTTCTTGAGTCACTGTATGTGCTTCTCCTGTTCCACACAGACGTCTGCTGTAATACTACTGACAGAAAATGTGTTTCCCTGACCTGAGAAGACCTGACCGTGTTGTTTTCTAAATCCAGTGACTTTCTTCTTATCTGCAAAGCAGACTGTAAAACTCGCGAAGATGTGTGTTTCCTGACTGATTAAGCACGTAACGTCATCCTGACCTTGTTTTTGAGAAGGAGGTTTCCCGCAGATTTAGCTAAAGGAATATTCTGGATTAATGTACAGCGTCTGTGACATGCCGTCGACTGCCAGAGAAAATCGTTTCTTGGTATTTTCTGTGGTAATCGACACATATTGAAAATATTTCTTCGAACAGTTCAGTAACCTCAGATTTTTCCACTTTCAGATCATTCCCACGAGCGTGTTATGTTTTTTAAAAAAAAAGAAAAGTGCGTAATATTTTTCTCCACGTTGTCTTAATCCACTTTTAAAACGTACTACTATTGCATAGCACAACGCTAGAGTCCCTGTAAATAAAGAGTGTAGAATGTATTTCCTGCATTTATCAGAGATTCAATGAACGGTAGCTTTCCTTCAGTTAGTTCTTAAAAAATGCACATCTTATGTTCTGTTGCATCACTTTTTTTATCGTACAATGTTTTGATTTCCTAGATATTTCATAAATAAAGAAAAAGCAAAGTAGATTTATTTATCTAAACGTGAAAAGTTTAAAGTTATTTAATGTATGAAAAGTCGAGACGTATCATTTAACCGTAGATTTATGTAATCTGCTTTTTCAATAAAGTGGTTTTTGTAGTTAACTTAAACTGTGTGATAGTGATTTCATTCTTATATACAACCTTAGCTGGGTCTTTACACAAAATGACATCTCGGTAACGTGAAAATACTGATTTTCACTTTCAGTTCATTTAAATAAAATGCTAAAAATGTTTTTTAAAAACATTTTAATGTGTCATTCTAGGCGTTATTTATTTATTCATTTATTTTTGAAGGGGGATTTTTAAGAAAAATACAGTCAAATTACAATAATGCAATAAAATCCGATTTTATTGTATTATTGTCATTTTACTGTATTTTACTGTATATATGCATTTCATATATTTAACATTTTTAACAGACATATATTTAACGTACAAAGAATCTAGAGTTGTCCAGAGAACACACATGTCTAAAACAAACTGTAAACAGTATATTTTAATTATTATATTTTATTCAAATCAACTTCCCTTCAGCATGACATCACATCCTGTTGGTTGTATGGATAGTGAGATCTAAAGTGATTTTCCACTCCACAAGTTTTCCTGTTTCCAGCAGTTTCCAGCATGTATGGTTTTCCTGTGGTTTTCCAGTGGCATGTGAAGGGTCAGTGTGTTTATTCAGTGGTGGTATCAGCTCACATCGGCGCGTGTGCATTTATACTGTAATCACAGTGCTGCACGTAAACACTCGCCACACCCCGATACAGCCTCCCACAGGAATAAACTGCTACGGCTCAATCCGGCTCATGAGTTCTCACTCATGTTGCATGTAAATATTGACTTACAATGTTTAAATTAATTCTGCTTATAGATCATTTTCTCCTGCAGGAATGTGATGAGAGTTCATATTGAGATCTTTTGACTTCTAATTGCAGGCTCTGGTACTTCATATAAACTTGAGCCCAGTTTGAGATATTGTTGAGATCTCATCTGAGGAGATGCATCTGAGACTCAATTTTTAGAAGAAGCAAAATTGAGAAACTGGATTTATTGTCTAAAATCAAACGTCTTTTTAGCAGGAAGGCAAATCACTGTAAAGACGCTCTTGAACTGTGAAGTCGCCATCAGCTTTTGTTTGATTCGTTTTGCTGAAGTAATTCTAATGAGCTTCTTCACTGAATCCACTGAGGTCTATAAAGCAGCTCCTGTGGTGATTTTAATGTTTCTGAAGAGATTTTCGGATTAAACATGGCTGGAGCGTCACACGCACTCACGCAGAACGTTAATTAGATCTTAAAGGAACAACGTCTCTTAATCTCTGGGCTTTAAAAGTAATCTGTTAATCAGGGTTTGTATTTATTTTATATCCACAGCAAAGTACAGCAAAAACAGTAAAATTCTGACATATTTTTACTATTTAAAATAACTGCTTTCTATTTGAATATATTTTAATTTCTATTTCTGTGATTTCAAAGCTGAATTTTTAGCATCATTACTCCGGTCACATGATCCTTCAGAAATCATTCTAATATTCTGATTTGCTGCTCAAAAAACATTTATTATTATTATGTTAAAAACAGCTGAGTATAATTTTTCCAGGTTTCTTTGATGAATCGAAAATTTTTTTCTGAAATAGAAATCTTTTGTAACATTATAAATGTCTTTATCATCACTTTTGATCAATTTAAAGCATCCTTGCTATTAATTTCTGTAATATTATCATATGATTTCTGAAGGATCATGTGACACTGAAGACTGGAGTAATGATGCTAAATATTCAGCTTTGATCACAGGAATAAATTACATTTTAAAATATATTCTAATAGAAAGCAGTTATTTTAAATAATTAATAATAATAATAATAATAATAATAATATATATATATATATATATATATATATATATATATATATATGTGTGTGTGTGTGTATAAATTATGTGATATTTCCTCCTGAAAGCCATGAATTGTTTGTCGTTGTTGAACAGAAGGTGTTGAGTTCATTAGCTGCTCAATGACAATATATATATGTATATGTGTATCTATATTGTTTTTTGTTTTGTTTTTGTTTTGTTTTTTTTTTACTGTTTTTGCTGTACTTTGAATCAAATAAATGCAGGCTTGGTGAGCAGAAGAGACTTCTTTAAAAAACATACAAAATGTTACTGTCCAAAAACTTTTGACTGGTAGTGTATATATACACATATAAGAGGATACAAAAATGTCTATAATATAAAGATAAACAAGTTGAAGATAAACTTTGTAAAATTCACTTCTGTTAGGACTTGAAACAGAATAGAAATTAAAAAAAGAAACAGAAAGGTGTAATTCCTGATCAAAACTGATTAAAGCTATAAAACATATTTGACTGTTTTGAAGTTCTTAAACCTAATATATAAGAAAATACTTGAACAAACCTGAAACTTTTATGTGAAAAGCTAATAATTGTGATTTGTTGAGGGAGGACGGGTGTGGAAAGGTGACTGATGACATCATCAACACAGAGACAAAGAGACCTTTATGAAAGTCACTGCTGTGTGTATGCGTGTGTGGACAAAATTATCTTGAGCCAGCAAAGTGTAACAAAAAAAAAAAAAAAAAAGTGCATTGAAGCAGCTACCAGAAAAATCGTTTTCTTTCGGATGCAGCCTGTGATAATTAGCTGAGTTATTTAGGCCTGTGCACATGAAGTCTATAATCATGTTTATGACAGACACTAAAACAGCTGACGAAACAGTGTATAAATGATGTGATATTTCCTCCTGAAAGCCATGAATTGTTTGTCGGTGTTGAACAGAAGGTGTTGAGTTCATTAGCCGCTCAATGACAAACAACAGACAAACTGCAGCTTTAATGAGACTCGTAGGTTTGCTGTTTGACTTTATTTATATGCTCCAGTTACACTGTTCAAGATCTTGAGTCTAGACTTGATTATAGTTTTGCTATTTGATACTATATTTAAAACTAATATATATTAAAGTGCTAAATTGCAACTTCTTCATTACAAATTTGATTATAAATATAATCAAATACATGACATTATATACATGTTTTAACAGAACTGGCATTGAAAGTATATTTTGTTTATCATAAATGCTTGTCAGTACATTCAGCAGCACATTTTAACCATTTAACCATCAAAAAAGCACTCTCAAGTTTAAACTAGATAAAAGAGTTTGTCATGACAAACTTTGAAGTCGGCTTGAGAAAGCCTGACCAGATATTTTAAAAAAGTTTTTAAAAATTTTGAAAAGATTTTAAAAGTTTTACGTTTGACAGTTTTCAGTCTAAAATAGATTGAAGTTTAAAGTAGTTTTAAAGCTTAAAGCTTGAATGTTTTGAAGGCAATACAGTCTGTCAGATAGACTAGCATGTTTCTAACATGATTAGCATGTCACTAGCATATTTTAGTATTATTAGATTGTTGTTAGCATGTTGGTAGCATGTTTCTAGCATGATTAACAAGTTACTAGCATGCTGTTAGCATGTTTTAGCATTATTAGAATGTTGTTAGCATGCTTTTAGCATGATTAGCATGTTGCTAACATGTTTCTAGCATGATTAACAAGTTACTACCATGTTTCTAACATGATTAGCATGTTGCTAGCATGTTTATAGCATGATTAGCAAATTACTATTATGTTGCTACCATGTTTCTAACATGATTAGCATGTTACTAGCATGTTGTTAACATCTTTTAACATGATTAGAATGTTGTTAGCATGTTTCTAGCATGTTGCTAGCATGTTTTTAACATGATTAGCATGTTACTAGTGTGTTGCTAACATGTTTCTAACATGATTAACATGTCACTAGCATGTTGTTAGCATGTTTTAACATGATTAGAATGTTGTTAGCATGTTTCTAACATGATTAGCATGTCACTAGCATGTTGTTAGCATGTTTTAGCATAATTAGCATGTTGCTAACATATTTCAAGCATGATTAACGAGTTACTAACATGTTTATAGCATTATTAGCAAGTTACTAGCATATTGTTAGCATGTTTGTAACATATTTAACATGTTGTTAGCTTGTTTCTAGCATAAGCATATTTCTAACATGTTTCTAGCATGATTAGCAAGTTACTAGCATGCTGTTAGCATGTTTTAGCATTATTAGAATGTTGTTAGCATGCTTCTAGCATGTTGCTAACATGTTTTTAACATGATTAGCATGTTACTAGTGTGTTGCTAGCATGTTTCTAAGATGAATAACATGTCACTAGCATGTTGTTAGCATGTTTTAGCATGATTAGAATGTTGTTAGCTTGTTTCTAGCATAAGCATATTTCTAACATGTTTCTAGCATGATTAGCAAGTTACTAGCATGATGCTAGCACGGTTAGCAAGTTACTAGCATGTTGATAGCATGTTTCTAACACAATTAGCAAGCTAGCATGATTATAGTTGTTAGGCTTGGCTAGATAGATTGATAGATATATAGATATTCTTCAGAAGTTCAAATAGCATTTCAGTAAGTTGGCATTCTCAATCCATCTTAATAATTGAAATGAATTTATGAAAATATAAACTATAATGAAGTTTCCTCCGATTGAAAATACACTGTCAGAAAACATTACACTGAGTTTATACTTGCATATTCTTTTGAACTGCACTATTTCATGGGAATTCAGAGGAAATAAAACTGAACTGTGAGGTGTTTATTGCAAGAATTGCAAGAAAAAAAATTGAATTCTGAGTAATATCTCGCAATTCTGACTTATTTGTGAGAATTTCAAGAAGAAAGTTGCAATTACCTCACAATTCTGAGTATATAACTTGTAATTGTGAGGGGGAAAAAAGACAGAATTCTGACTTTTCTCTCAAAATTGACGTCTTAAGGTCTTTAACACAACATTGTGCGTCTGATCCTGCAGTTCAGAGGAAATATGTGACATCAGATCAAGTGTTGAATCTGTGGAACAGTTTTTCATGTAAACTCTGCTTTCTTTTTCAGTGACAGTCTGGAGCTGCAGTCCAGAGCAGAGGACCACCCAAAATCTCTCTACCCACGCTTCTTCACCGAGCTTTACATAACTCGGGATCCGTGGGAACGGCATGTGTCCAGCGTGTGTGCCGCAAATCCGCCCGTGACGCTGGGAATCGGAGCTCTGCGCGGCATCTGCGCCATTCGATTCGGGCTTAGGTGTAATTCAATCACGGCATTTTTGTCGCTCTTGTATTCCAAGAATGAGGAATTATTACAGATGCGGTATGATGATGAGATCAGTTCGGTAGCAAAGTTTTCCATGAGTCTCTGCAGACCTTCCTGCACTGGAGTTTGAGCAAATAAAAGTCTGTGGTGTCCGTGACCTCAAGAGTTTGTCAAATAAAAACAGATATGATGTCAAAGGCTGGGTTTGGATTGTAATGCTATCCACAGAAGTGAATGTGCAGGACTTAAGATTCATTCGCCGCTGTAGGTAAATGACTAATAAAGTGCAGTAAACAGTGAAACTGTTTGCGCCAGTAAACAGTGTGTTAATGATTATATTAATAAATTAAAATAATATGATAAGAAAGTGCAGTTTGCAATATCAAGCAACATAGCGGACTGTTTTTGCACAGGTAAAAAAACTGGAAATAAATGGCACCGGAAGCCTCGCACATTTAAGTTACAAATGACGCACCTGCTCGTATGCATTATGCACGGACATTTCAAATAGACATTTAAAGCAGTAGCATGCAACGTTATTGTCTCATGAGGTGTTTTCCTTAAAAATGCATTGTTTTGTGCTATTTTGCATTTTTTTTTTTTTTACTCTGGTTTTTGTAATGATGTCTAAAATGTTGTCTGGTTAAACAGAAGTTTAAAACTGCAGGTAAAATGAGTGTATGCAGTAAAACAGTGATGCATGGTGCAGATAACATGAAGATCCACAGAACCTTCTGTGAGCTCTTTATTTTTATACTGTAGTATCCAAATTCATATTAATCATGCTGACGTCATTGAAAGCATCTGTTATTTATTGCTGTTTAAAGAGAGAGCAGCTGTATGTGGATATGACTGTTATTATTACAAGTATATTAATTAAAATGACATGCACACGTTTCCAGGGAAAGCTTCATTCAGTGATATTAGCAGAGTTTCTTAACAAATTCAGATGAATGTGAATTCTCCGCAAATAAGATACAAACAGGGTTTTCTGCTTAACAATTAGTGAACCTTCTGGAAAGGCTGTTTGCACAGTTCAGGAGGTCATTTCTGTTGTTTTAATGATAAACCTATTATTCTCAGAAATGAAACAAAAATGTTCACATTTGCTCTGTTAACAGTGTTAAATGAAAGGAAATTTAAGTCATATTTAAGTAAAATTTAAAGTAAGAAATTTAAGTTAAAAAAATTTAATTAGGGCTGTCAAACGATTAATCGTGATTAATCTCATGCAAAATAAAAGTTTGAGTTTGCCTAATATATGCGTATATATTTAAGCAATGTTTACAAGTGTAAGTATGTATAGCCTTGTGGTTAGCGCGATGATATATAGTGCAATTGCGCTGTGGGTGACCCGAGTTCGAATCCCGACTCGTGGGCCTTTCCTAATCCCACCCCTTTCTCTGTCTATCTACACTTGTCCTATCCAAATGAAGGCATAAAAACCCCAAAAATAAACCTTAAAAAAAATTGTACGTAAATAACATATTTCTCTTAAATATATACATTAATTTGTGTGTATTTATATATACATAACAATTAGTACAATTAGTACATTCTCAACACAGTACACACACATATATTAGGCAAACTCAAACTTTTATTTTGTATGCAATTAATCACACAAAAAAGTGTAATAATTTACATAAAATAAATATAATAATAATAATTATTATTATTATTATTATTATTATGCATATTTTGTATTTCATAATATTTCATGATTTGCTGTGAAACTGACCAAACTTTTAGTTGTTCAGTAGTTTAATAATTGCTCAATTTAATATACAGTTGCACCAAAAAGTATTTGCTGACAATTTAAATTGTCTACATTTCTTCATATTACATAACAAAACCAAGTGGCTTCATAATCCACTAAAATCAGTCCCACACCAGCTGATTAAAGTCAAATGAGCAAAACTGATGTAGAAATGAGACATTTATATTTCACATTATCTCTCGGTTGAACATTTATTGCTTTAATGAAGCAACAGTTTGTTCTGTATACTGTGGAAAATGCCAGATCACCATCGGCTCTTGATGACTAGTACAGTTTTTACCCCTGTTGCCACGGCAACCGCATTGACTTTCAAATTCTCATGACGATCTGAAATGTTAATTCATTTTGCTTACTGCCGTTTAGTCTCAACACATAAAATTTCACAGTTCATTTTCTTTCTTTTTTTTTTCCCAAGGAAAAGGACGGAAATAACCGGCCAGGTGATGTTTGAAGTGAAAGACGTGTTGCTAGGCAACAGGCACATTATATAGTCATCTGATCTCTCGCTGAGGTTCCTCTCTGATCTGTCAATCATCTCATCAGACGCAGAAATGATTTACAGCTCTGAAACTCATGCAAATGGACGTTTCTGTGTGCTAATACTACAGTAATAGTCATCTGGCTCTTTTTCTGTTTGTGGAGAACATTTTTATTGGCATGATGTTTTCCAGATGTGTTTCGGTTTGTGCTTATGGGATCTGAGTGGAGCTGAATACAGCTGACCTTTGCCCTCATGTTCCAAAGAGGAAACACTGGGAACTGAGAGACTGATGGACTGTCATGGATGTGAACCTACAGCTCCACCTGCTGGTGAACAACCTGCTTGGGCTTCTCATCTTCAGATCCAAAAATCAAATGTAAGTGTCATAGAAGATTATGGAAATTTGAGGACATTGCATTGTGCCATACAATATCCAGTGCAGTGTGCTCCGCTTATAATGTGCATCCATGCATTTACATTTTTATTTACATTTATGCATTTATTATTGACATTCTATCAGTTCATGTATCCATGCGTAATGTACATAACTATTTTATGCTCAAACACTGATTTATTTAAATACATTTTTATTATAGTTTTTAGTATTTAGTCTTTATAATATAATTGTTTTATATAATAAAGTTTTTATAGTATTATATAGTGTTTTATATTATAATATTATTTTATATTATATTTACAGTATTTTATATTATAATGTTTAACATTTTTGTGTTTATAATAAAGGTTATTCTACCTAAAACAATAAAAGTACATAAATACATTTCTGTTACAAACAAACAAACAAAAAACCTTAATCTTATTTTATTTCAGGTAGTTTCCAAAGAAACATTGCTCATTTTTGTTTAGTTTAACTTGAAGTACTAAAATATTAAAAATAAAAAAATAAAACTAATAAATAAAAAAAAAATAGCAGCGTTATTATAAATAACTAAAACTAAACAACAAAATCACTAAAACTTGAACTAAAATTAAAATGAAAAGCATAAAATATAAAAATAAAAATAAATTCAAATTAACAATAACAACTATATTTAATTATATCTCAATGATACTAAAATAACACTGCTATATAGAATAGGAACGATGATACTATAACAACACTGAACGCTGTTTGATGAAAATCATAACCAAAGTCACAGAAGTTGTGCAAAGTGATTTATTTCAGGGAAAAAAGACTCCCATATTTGATGCATACACAAACTTTCATGAAGTACAAACTGTAAAATACAAGATGCTTTAGATGAGAGATTTTTCACAGAGTTCAGTGTAAAAGGAAGATGGTTTCATCACTGATTTGGCATGAGCATAAATTAAAAAAAAAAAAAAAAAATTTAATTTAGAATAAATTTTTAAACTATTTTTGGTTTAAATGTCAGATAAAATTACACTACATTACAGTTTCAAAATGTTTTAAATTCTTGTTAAAATATTGGTGCAATTTTGAGGCAAGCTTCATTCCTCAGCCTTGTTTTTTGAGCCATGTTGTTGCAGGTCTGCTACAGTGCTTTGGTTTTGGGGTTTAGGGGATTGTGGGTAAAGGTGGAGCTTCTCTTCATGGTTCATTCAAGCAAAGTTCTTCTTGAGGAAGTTGATGAGGCCGTTGGTGGATGAATCGTGAGAAGTGACCTCCGCTGCGTCCTGAAGCTCAGGCTCGATCTTCTTTGCCAGCTGTTTGCCGAGTTCAACTCTGAATTTAGAAAGACAGACAGACGGAAATATATGAGTCTGAAATGAGTCTGATACAGGCTGATTACAGTTAACCAAAAATAAAACCATAAAAAAAAGAAATATATATATATATATATATATATATATATATATATATATATATAAAATATAAACAAAATAATGAAATATCTTTAAAAAAAAAAATAAATAAATAAATAAATTCAGGTTTATTTTTGTTTCATCTGTCTATTTTTCCTGATTAGTTCCATTTCTTTTTTCATTGGATGACTCACCCCCACTGATCAAAACTGTTAATTTCCCACATGACACCCTGAATGAAGATCTTGTGTTCATACATAGCTGTTAAGAGAGGTCAAAGGTCAGGAACCTGCATATCAGATGATATCTAATACTGTACAGCATCACCAAAACATTTGAGACGCACCAATCAGAACGCCCAGAGTATATGGAGACAACTTTTTGAAGATGATGGAATTCGTTGGCTTGTTTCCTTGGAAAACCTGGACAGAAACACATGGATGATGTTACAGAAAAGAGCTTTATGCCGTGATGAATATTTCAAACAGTAGTATTTGTGCATTTAATAACAGGTTTATCTGTGTGTGCAATGAAAATAAAAATATTGAACATAAAAATTAAAATAAAAATTGTTTAAAAAAAACATTTTGGGCTTCCTGATCAAATTATGAGTCAGGAAGGAGGTTGTTGTTTATGTTCCATTTACCAAATTGTTATGTTGAGCAGATTGCATTGTGGGATACATTCTCTCATCTTTAATGCACATTTTGTTAAATGTGAGTATTGCATGTATACAGAAAATCTGCATACTTTACATGTTATCTATACTGCATGCTGCAGATTTAGTAAGAGAAGTATTAGTGGTAGTGTTTTAGAGTGTAGTGTGTTTTGTGTCCTGTAGAGGTCAGTATAAGCCAGCGCTTGATTTTAGATTCTCACTTTGTGTGGCAGAATTTTCTCCAGTTTCTCTCCGCTCAGTCCTCCAGCTTCCAGCTCTTTCTTTGCCTCCTCTGTCGTCTTTCCCTTCATTAGCGCCTCCGTCTGTGCCAGGAAGTTTGCCACCAGGATCTACAAGTGATGTTTATTTCTATAGTTCTTTATACAGTACAGATTGTTTCAGAGAAGCTTCACAGTAATTAAACAGGAACATAACAGTGTTAAAATGCATCACTTATGAAACAAATTCAATTGAGGCTGTAAAGCAGCTCTGCAGAAGACAACAGTGTCATTATTCAGCTCAATTCAGTTCAGTGTTGATTTAATTCAGTTCAATAACAGTGTTGATGTTGCAAAGGATCTACAGAAAACATGACATCATGTACTGAGCTTATTTCTGCCACTTAAAAATAAAAAAGGTAATTATGACTTTATATCTCATAATTCAGTTTTTCTTACAATTTGAGTTTAAATCTCACAATTCTGACTTTTTTCCCCGCAATTCTGGCTGTATATTTCACAATCCCCCCCCCACCCCCCATTCTGAGTTTATATCTCACAACTTTGACTTTTTCACCACAATTCTGGCTTTATATCACACAATTCCGGCTTTTTTCCCACAATTCCGAGTTTAGATCTCACAATTCCAGCTTCTTTCCCACAATTCTGGCTTTAAAGTTCACAATTCCGACTTTTTTCCCACCATTCTGGGTTTATAGCTCACGATTCCGACTTTCCCCCTACCATTCCAGCTTTACAGATCACAATTCCGACTTTTTCCCCCACCATACTGGCTTTATAGCTGACCATTCCGACTTTTCCCTTACAATTCTGGATTTGTAGCGGACAATTCCGACTTTTCCTCCACCATTATGGCTTTATAGCTCACGATTCCAACTTTTCCCTTACAGTTCTGGATTTGTAGCTCACGATTCCGACTTTCCCCCCACCATTCCAGCTTTACAGATCACAATTCCAACTTTTTCCCCCACCATTCTGGTTTTTTAGCTCACAATTCTGGCTTTATAGCTCACGATTACAACTTTTTTCCCACCATTCTGGATTTTATGTCACACTTCCAACTTTTTCCCCACAATTCTGACTTTTTTTTCTCGCAGTTCTCAGTTTATATCTCACAATTCTGACTTTCTTTACAAATTTGAGTTTATATCTCACTATTCAGATTGAGATTCAAACTTTGCTGGCAATCATGACTTTGCAAGTTTATATCTTGTAATTCTGAATTTATTTTTCACAATTCTGAGTTTTTTTTTTTTTTCTGGGAATAGCAAGAAAAAATTCTGAAATGTTAGACATAAACTCACAATTACTTTTTTGTTTTAATAATTATTATTTTTTTCATCCCATGGCAGAAATAAGCTTCCATAGTTCTGAGTCACTTCATGTGATTCATCGCTGCATCTGCAGCTCGGTACCTTGTGGTGGAGGTTGTTTCTGATTGGATGTTGAGACTGGGCAGGAATGAGGAAGTCAGCAGGAACCATGCGAGTTCCTGTGGAGGAGACAGAAGGGTCAGACAGACGCTCTTCTTACCAAAACACAAACATACTGTACGTCAGATACTGTAGTTCAGTGAATGAACCTTGGTGAATGAGCTGGTAGAAAGCGTGCTGTCCGTTAGTTCCCGGTTCACCCCATACGATCGGCCCAGTGTGGTAGTTCACCCGGTTACCTTTAGTAGTGATGTACTTTCCATTAGATTCCATGTCACCCTGTAAATCACAGCATTAGATTCTAATTTGATGACTTAACTGTCAGTATAAAATGCATACAGTCTTTGACTGGTATTGTGCGTTTTCTATTTGCTCTACAGGTGAGACGCACCTGTTGGAAGTAGGCAGCGAAGCGGTGCATGTACTGATCGTACGGCAGCAGGCAGTGAGTCTCCGCCTGGAAGAAATTGATGTACCAGATGCCCAGCAGAGCCAGCAGCATGGGTGCGTTCTGATCCACAGGAGCCGTACGGAAATGAGTGTCCTGCCAGAGATGTAGATTCAGAGGTTTACGTAAGGTTTATTAAAGAAATGATCACTTTTATTCAGAAAGGAAGATTTAAACTGATCAAAAGTGAAAACTGTGAAAAGATTTCTATTTTAAATAAATGCTGTTCTTTTGAACTCTCTATTCATAAAATAACCCTGAAAATTCAAATGTATCAGTTTCCACAAAAATATTGTGCAGCACAACTGTTTTTAACATTGATAATAATCAGAAATGTTTCTTGAGCAGCAAAACAGCAGCTCAGTGGATCATGTGACGCTAAAGACTGGAGTAATGATGCTGAAAATTCAGCTTTGATCACAGGAATAAATTAGATTTTACTGTAAATTCACATAGAAAACAGTTATTATAAATTGTAATATTTTTACTGTATTTTTTTTTTTTTTATTAAATTCAAGCAGCCTTGGTAAGCAGAAGACATTTCCTTCAAATCTTACTGAACTTTTGAATGGTAGTGAATCTTGCCATTATGCAAAAATATTTGACTTTGAATTTGAATATTTGAATTCAGTTTAATTTGACATTGCTAATGAAGGTCAAATACTGATAATGTCCTTCTTCAGTAATACAACCCACCATCCAATGAGCTCCAGCCAACAGCTTCTCAAAGTTGTCGTATCCTGAGACAGAAAAGATAACACAGACTCTTGAGAATCTCTCACATTCTTTGCATATCTTAATGAGAGTCACATGATAATTCACACGTACCGATATGAAGTGCGATGGACAGACCAATGGCAGACCATAAGGAATATCGTCCACCAACCCACTAGAAAAACAAAAAACAATTTATCTAATGAGGCACAATACATTATTTTTACTGCATTCATTTTTCTTTATTATTAGAATGTTCATTTTAGATACCCTTTCAAGTTTTGTTACAAATTTACAGTTAGCTAAATAAAGCTACTTGTTGCTTGAAATAAAATTAATGTTAACTGAAATAAAATAAAATATAAAAAAGTAAAACTATTTTTAGTTTTACTTTTTAGTTTTACTTTTTTTTTTACTTTTTTACTCCCTTCTTCTGCCCCACGAACTTCCTGAACTGTGACACACACACACACAAAAACACTCACGCACTAACACTTACACACACACCCACCGACCGGCACCAGTCACTTTGTGTAGTATTGGCGCTCTGCTAACTACCTCTTACTACCCACTTACTACCCTCAGACTACCTCTAAAGACTTTTGTCTGTTATTACTATGTCACTTTATTACACTCATAATCTCTTTTTGCACCATATTTTTATTTTTATATATATATATATGTATAATTGTATTTATTTGCATTTCTAATTCTACCTTGTATTTAATGTTACGTGTATGCACCTAGGGTCTGAGAGTAACGAGATTTCAATTCTCTGTATGTCCGGTACATATGGTAGATTTGACAATAAAGTTGACTTTGACTTAGACATAAAAAACATAAACTAAAAGTGTTTTTTTTTTTTTGTAAAAAAATTAATAGAATCATTAAAAAACATTTTATGTTTAAAATATATATATATAAAAAAGCATAAACTTAAAATGTATACAGACATAAAAACTAATAAAAATGACAAAAACACAAACAAACGGATAAACAAAAACTGGTCTTTCAAGTTTTGTTAAAAATTAAGTTAAAACATTTTAATTAAAATAAATGTTTACTGAAATAAAATATGAAACTTAAAAACTATATAGACATTTAAAAACAAAAAAAATATTAAAATGACAAAAAAGTGTATCAACAAAAAATAAAATAAAAACTAAATATAAAAATAAAAATAATTCAAACTATAAAAGAAACTATGATAGCATCTCATTGATACTAAAATAACACTATTGTAAAAAATAAATTCAACTACACATCAAACTTTACATGAGCAAACATGCATATGCCAAAGAGCTTATAGCATCCATAAAAAACAGGATAGTAAGGAACCTTGCCCTTTAAATATCAACAATGTGACTAAAAGTAGCCCGTCGGCCTTTACAGTGAGCCAGCCTCTGCGTGACCTCTGTTCGGATAAGGTCAAGATCACGAATAACCCAGCAGCGTTCGGCCGCGAGTCAGTGAGAGACTCTGGTTACCAGCAGCTGTTAACGTGAGCGTCCAGACGCCTACTTCACAGGTCAAACCACTACGGCAAAAATAGCTCACGGCCCTCAGCGGACCCCGACACTCACGTCCCAAAACTCAAACATGTTCTCCGGGTCAATGCCGAAGTCCTTCACTTTGGGCTGAAACACAGAACGTGGAATAAAGTTAAAAAATTTTATGCATATGTTAAAGGTCAGCTTTGAAAGGGCACATCCCACCTAACAAACATGTTCTGAGAATGTTTCGCTAATGCTAATACTCTCTGAACATTCAAAAACTTTTTTCTTGGTTATGCAAGGGAGTGTAACAATGGGAGTGCAACATTTTGTAACAATGTTACATTTGAATGTTCTTCAAACATTCTAAAACAAGTAACATTTGAAAAATGTTACATGAACACCCTACAGAAACATTTTATTAATAAAAGCATTCCATGATGATGTATAAATAGTGTTTTGGTGCTAATATTTTTAAAACACTATTGTTAATGTTAACTATTTAACGTTAAGAAGGTTAAGAAATGCCTTTTTTTACAATAATGATTTTCTATTGCTAAATTATTTTCTGTAAAGCACTTTGAATTACTACTGTGAATGAATGTGTCTTTCTGCATGCAAGATAAGTTTAGTTTAGTTTCATTAAATGCTTTTTGAGCATGAAAATTTAGTTTTGAATGTTACAAAATGTTTTAATGGCACAATGATCTGTTACATTACAAAAGTTTATAAAAAAAATTTAATTCCTGATGATATGAGCCTTTAAATGTACACTAAAATTACTTACTCCATTGGTTGAGAGCGCCACGAAATGCTTGGCAACTGCAGATTTCTGTGAGAATGATAAAAATGACACAATAATAAGTGCATGACACAGGCGTCCCGTACACAGCGCTGCAGGAGATGGCACTCACGTCTTTGGCGGCCTGCAGGAACCACTCCTTCGCTGATTCAGCGTTTGTGATGGTTTCCTGGGTCGTGAATGTCTGAGGAAGACAAACGGAAACAAATGATTTCACAACATTATCAGTGGCGCTATTATTTTTTCACGTAAATCTCATTATTATATATAATCAATGTGTCTGAATTTGATATTTTGGGTTGCTTCTTTTCGCTCTGCTGCTGCTGTATATTTGGATCAGTCTCTAAATACTGCGTCCTGTTAAGACCTTCGATGCGACGATGAAGAGTGTGGTCTCAGCGTTGAGTTCAGCCAGAGTCTTAGCGATGTGCGTTCCATCGATGTTCGACACAAACCAGACGCGGGGTCCGGCTTTAGAGTACGGCTTCAAGGCCTCGGTTACCATTAATGGACCCTGAAACACACACAAAAAATTATTAACATAAATGAATAAAAAAAAAAATATTTAACTCATAGAATGAATTAGTAAATAAATCAGTAAATCTATGAGCAAATAATAAAAAATATGATTAAAATAAATAAATTATTGGATAAGTTTAAGTATTTAAATAAATAATTTGATTAGAATAAATACAATTTTAATTTAAAACAACCGATTAAAAATATAAACAAATAAACAAGCAAATAAAATAATGAAAATTTGATTCACATGAACAAGTAAACAAATAAGTGGCTGTAAAAATAAATAATAAACAATTTAAAACAATTTAATAATGTAACTTAATTAAAACTAAATATTTTCCAAATAATATTTACAAAATATCTTCACATTATATACATACAATATATATATATATATATATATATATATATATATAATTATAAAATATATTACAATTGAAATTTTGCATGAGGATGATCATACACTGACAAAATGTTGCAAATAAGACAAAAATTACTGGAGTGTACTATTTCAGTCTTTCCATCAAAATTTTAAGTTTAATTTAATGTTTTATTTTATGCAATTATTTTCAAAATTTACTATTTCTGAAAATTGTTTTTGTGTGTGTGTGTGTGTTTTTGGGAGTCTGTGGCATCTAAAAGATCTAAAAATAATAAAAAATGTTAAAATAGTAAGTTTAGATTTTACAAACCAGATCAGATCCACCGATGCCGACATTAACCACATCAGTGATGGATTTCCCAGTGTATCCCTTCCACTCGCCACTGCGGACTTTCTGTGGACGGAACAAAGAGTGATTTTGTTTATAATTACATCCTGATCTACACTCTTTTTACAGTCTCCATATTTGATCAGTGTTTATCTGTTTTCATATTCCAGCTTTTTAAGCATCCTAGTATAAAGCATCGCATCAGATATGACACTCACATGACAGAAGCCCTTCATCTTCTCCAGAACCTTGTTGACCTCTGGCATCACGTCTTTTCCATCCACATTTATGGGTTTGTTTGAGCGGTTCCTCAGGGCGACGTGGAGAACAGCACGACCCTGCAGACCACACAATCGTCATGCAATACTTACATTTATGATTTATGCATTTGGTAGACACTTTAATCTAACGCAGTTTGCGATGCATTCAAGATATGCATTATATCAGTTCATGCATTTCCTGAAAATCAAACACATTCTCTAGCACCATGCTCTACTACACCATCACCCAGAGTTGCATACATTATATACGAATTTTACATTTACTTAAAAGATTAATTTATGTAAAAAAGTGTCATTTATAGCATATATACTATACATTATATAAGTTTCCATCAATAAACACGTGTCCAAGTTTGTCCAAACAATCTCAGCTCATTTCAGTCTATAAAAGCAGGAAAGGGGACGTATATTTGGTCACTTGTTGATTTAAACCCTTGACACACAAACATATAAAATACCTCAGTGAAATTAATCTTTTCTCCTGAAAACATCTTGTCTCTGGAGGCCTCCACACCACGAGACTTTGCCTGCGAGAAAAAAATGTTACATTTACAAAGTACCATGCTAACTCCATTTAATTCTCAGTAAACATTGATCTGCTTAAATCTTTACCAGCTCCACAAGCATCTTCATGACCTCTTCATTTATGAGATTCTTGGAGTAATCCAGCAAAATGTCTCCTTCATCTGTTTTTAAAGTTAAGCTGTTGAAAGAGGACAAACATGCGGATTGAGATGAACTCTGATCACTTGCTTACAGATACTAAAATCATTATGCAAAAAGATAGTTAAACTAGTTATTGTGATTACAGCATACATTTTATTTATTTATTTATTTATTTTTTGATTGCTTCAGATATTCTGCCACCTTTCCACTTGGAATAATACATTTCATGAAAGTTTAAAAGTCATGAATTTGAATGTGGGCGGGATTTAATGATGATGGACAAGACAGGAAAAAGGCTCCGCCCACTATGTACAGTAAGAACTGTGAAGGACAATTGCTAATTAATATTATTAATATTATTATTTCAATTAAATAAAATTACATTAAACTCTTAGCCGCTTCGTAGAGCATTTCTAAATAAATAAATAAATAAATAAATAAATAAATAAATAAATAAATAAAGTACCTGAGCTTTTGGAATCGGTTTTTATCGGCCTCGAACATCTGCCTCATGTTGAGACTCGCGGCGTTTGATTTGTACCATTTCTCCAGATTCTGGAAGTTTGGGTCGCTTGTCAGTCCCATCGTGATGAGTATCGGGCCGAACCTGCGTGTGTGTGTAAGAATCTCCGGCTGAACTGAACCCAGATGTCACAGATCCGCCTTATGAAGGGCGAAGAAACCAGCTGATCTGCCGCTCAACACACCCCCTTACACACACACTGGACCCAACTGTACATACCACACACACACACACGCACACACACACACACACACACACACTGAACCCTACTGTACATACCAGTGCACTGCAGAGGGGTCCAAAAACCTCAGACCATTTTACCTTAAAGTTATAGACCTCTCTGTGAGGACTTCTGTATGTTATATAGAGTATTATATACTACAAAATAATAAAATAATAAAAAAAAAATTGTATTATTTAAAAAAGGCCATTCTGATAGATGTAGCGCCATCTATCGACACATGAAAGACACTGAAAATTGTGTTTGTTTCAATACTGAACCATAGCCTCGAACACTAGGGGACACAGGAGTCCATCACATCAAAGTCTCCAACTCCAAAGCTTTTTGTCAGAATATTCAGTATTACATTCTTTATGGCGTTCATTATTACATTCATAATAGACTTGAGTGCTTATGTTAATTAATGTGCACTGCCCCTTTTAAAGTAAAACAAATAAATAAAAAATATATATATTATTAAACTATTCAATGTTTTATTTGTCTTTATTATGGTGGTTATTAATTTGCAATAAAAAACAAAACAAAACAAACAAACAAACAAAAAACCCTCAGTAATCTGTGGCTGTATTAATAATAAAAACTAAAATAAAGCAACATTTTAGATAAATTATCACTGCTTTAATCAAATAAATAAAAAATAAATGGCAGATAACTTCATTGTTGGATGTTTATTGTGTTGTGCTGTACAATTTGCAATAAATCAATTAAAAACTCTTCAGTAATATGTGGCTGTGTTAATAAAAAAAAAAAATTGGCAAATAAAAAGTACATGAAAAATGTGACTGTGGCTGTGTTAATAAAATAAAATATATAAAATATATATTGGATTTCATATATATTGCATTGTGGGATTTTTATTGTTTTGTGCTATACAATTTGCAATAAAAATAAATAAAAACTCTAGTACTCTGTGGCTGTGTTAATAAAAAATAAAATAAAATAAAATAAAAAAGTAAATAAAAGGTACATTTTTTTAAAAAATTGTACATTTAAAAAAAATTATCTGTGGCTGTGTTAATAAAAGAAAATGTAAAATAAAATAAGTAAATAAAAAGTACATAAATAATAAGTAAAAAATAAATAAATAAATAAATAAATAAAATAAATAAATAAAGGAACATGTTCGTTAAATTATCACCGCTATAATCAAACAAATAAACTAAAAACAAATGGGAGACAACTTCGAAAAACTTCATATAGACATAGTAAAGTATTATTATTAGCTATTATACATATATGAACAAAAACTCTAAAAACTATTGTACTTTGACGGAATGGTTACTATAGAATTTTGTAAGGGAAATAACCTTGGTTTTACCGAAAACGCAAATACCAACGCACCGTTTATGTAGATGAAAATCTACTTAAATTCCGAATGAATGTAATTTAATATTTATCATTTATTATTATTAAGTGCCCGCGCTCTATGGTATGATCGGACGCGCTCGTCTCCTGGCGTGCTCGTTCGTGTTTGTGCTTTGTGGACGCGCGCTCGGAAGACTCGCTCCGTCATTTCCGCTCTCCACAGACAGGAGGGTGGGGACAAACAGCTGGTAAGTGATGCCGTGATCCGACCGCCGATCGGGCTGTTTTTCACACCAATAAACGCCTTTCCCGGAGCCACTACAGGTAGGACTTGAATCCGTTAATGCCAGCCGCCCCGGAGCGGCCGCTAGCGCTTGTGTTTTGACGTGTTTGAGGTGTTTTTTCAATCCGTGTCAACGAGAGGTGCTAACGGCTAACTGAGATTAGCTCTATAAACACTGATGTTTTTTTGTAAAATCGTTTGAAATGTTATTTCGCTGCTGTTAAACGAGTGAAATGAAAGCAGGATAACGCTAAAGTGGTATTTCGGCGGGATTAGGTTTGTATGCGGGTTGTGAGGGGTTTTGGTTCATCAGTATCAGCATTGAGCCGTTTAAACCTCATCAAATCTGCTGCAGTCTGACTGTCTGATCGTAATTATACCAATTAACGGCGTAATTAACTGCCCCCGGGGTCCCTAAATTACACTGGGGCAGGAGACCCTTCAACGCCCTGAAAAAGCAGTGATACGCTTCACTGCAGCCCTTTAACACCCTAATGACAGCCGACGGGTGTCATACACACCCAAACCCCTGGCGGGTGTCAATGGGGATGGTTTACTGTTTTTCTGGGTGTCCAAGTGTCGGAAACTTCAAGACTTGGGTTGAGCTGCACATCTTGCATATCAGATCAATGCATAACATAATCAGTCACCATAACCAGGTCAACTCTAGGCTCTAGTGGTGGTTTATCACCGGGTAACCGCTCCTATCTGTTGAAGTTTTGTTTTCGCTGGAATCGGTGTTCAGAAGATCACAGACTGGTTTGTTTAAATTAATTTTGTGTGTTGGAGGATCTATCTGGGTGTCAGGAGGATCCAGATTCCTGTAGTGGTTCTAGTGGCTGCAGCTCTCAGAATATTTCAGGATATTTATACTCAACTGCACACCAGTGTAACCCTGTACGTTGCTTAAATTACACTTTGCAGTCTGTGAAGTTAAATGTATTTGTCGCCCCGTAAATGAAAAAGTTTGCTGGAACATTGCTGCTGTATTTTGGTTGTTTCTGGTGTTCTTGAGTGGATTTTACATTGCATGTCAGCACAGGAACAGATTTTTGGCTACAATAACCAAATGTTAAAATGTTTTTATTATTACTATTATTATTTATTAAGCCAGTAATGCATCACATAATGTATATTGTGATAGTATATAGCAAATTTTAACTGCTTGATTTTAAAAATAAATTGTCAAAATATAGCTATAATATCTCCCCAGCTTTTTATATGTGACCCTGGAGCACAAAACCAGTCGTAAGTATCATGGGTATATTTGTAGCAATAGCCAAAAATACGGGTCAGAATTATAGATTTTTCTTTTATGCCCAAAATCATTACGATATTGAGTGAGGACCATGTTTCATGAATCCTTTTTTGTAAATTTATAAACATATCAAAACGTAATTTTTTTGATTAGTAATATGCATTGAGAACTTCATTTGGACAACTTTAAGGGCAGTTTTCTAATTTAAAAAATTGCACCCTCGGCCAAGTATTGTCCCAAAACATACATCAATGGAAAGCTTATTTTCTCAGCTCTTAAATCTTAATTATAAAAAAAATGATTCTTATTACTGGTTTTGCGGTCCAGGGTGACATATAGACTTGGATATATACAAGTATGTCTAACTTTATCTGGATGCTTATGGTATACTTGTGTAGGGTGATATATATACAACAAATCTCAACTGATAATCAGCTAAATATGACTAAAAAACGTGAAGATGTTAAGATTGTAAACATTTAACATAATGATTGGTCTGTGCAATAAAAATGTTTTTTTTGCAAGTGAATGTATGGATTATTTTACTGTGTGTAGTGTTCTGTATGGTTTTTAAAGGAATAGCTCCGTTAAAATGAAAATTTGCTGAAAATTCTACATCCAAGATGTAGATGAGTTAGTTTCTTCATCAGATTTGGAGAAATGTAGCATTTCATCACTTGCTCACCAATGGATGTTCGGCAGTAAATGGGTGCCGACAGAATGAGAGTCCAAACAGCTGATAAAAACACATATCCATTAATCCATCCATCCAATAATCCACAAGTAATCCACACCACTCCAGTCCATCAATTAACATCTTAAGAAGCCAAAAACTGTGTGCTTGCCAGAAACAAATCCATCATTTAAATGTTTTAAGGCTTTTTAACTTCAAACCGTTGCTTTCGGACAAAATACAAGTTCAAAATCCATTGACATATGTTTATAGCTGTTTTTACCTGTGAACGGTGCTTGATCTCTGCGTATTTCTCTCCTGATTCAGACCAGACAACTTTTTCACTTGAGAAAGCAATCTTATAGACAGGACCTGTATTTTGACAGAGGGGACACTGCTTTTGTCTTTTCAAGATGTTAAATGATGGACTGGAGTGGTGTGGATTATTGTGATGTTTTTATCAGCTGTTTGGACTCTCATTCGGACGGCACCCATTCACTGCGAAGGATCCATTGGTGAGCAAGTGATGTAATGCTACATTTTTCCAATCTTTTCCCGTGAAGAAACAAACTCATCCTGAAGGTGTGTACATTTTCAGCAAATATTCATTTTTGCATAAACACTTCCTTTAAGGATAAGGGCAGGTCATGCAACCTGTCAGTGTTGACTTCTAATTTGACTAGCTTCTGCCAAGTGACAGATGAGTTTTTGATTTGATGTACATTTGACGTCAACAACTAAAGATATGTAAAGCATTTCTCCTCCTTTCTAAAAGTTGATAAACTTGTATTTTGCACAAGTCACATTATGTAATTAGATCAGAACAAGCATGTTACCCAGCACTCATGTATAGTATTCCTATAGTGTGCGAACTTAAAACAACATTTTAACACCGCGTGATTGCGATCCTAATTGTTAGTTTCCACATTCTTTACCCTGGATTCCACAGAAGCCTGTGATTAGTTTGTTAGATGTCTGTGAGTAGGTCAATTACGCGCTATTCTGTGCGAACCTCATTGTGTTTTGCAAGCAGGGTTTTCGTTAAACCCTCTTTTGTAAAGTGCTGCGAGCAGACGGCCGGCCCCTCTGAGCTATTGTAGCCCGACTCTAGAATGAGACTCGCTGGCAATGGCTTCTCTGAGTTCATGTGGAATGTATTTCCTGTTTGGGTCCCTTCAGTTTGGGAATGAAAGAAAAAGCATGACTCGCTGCTTAATGGATGCTGCAGCAGTGCTAGTTATATAAAAAAGTGTTTTCTCATGATTGCCCGGAACGTTTCGTTAATTATTTTATTTATTTATTTATTTTTTTTGGTCATGACCTGTTGACAATGCAGGAATATTTTTATAGTCTGGTAGATTTTGCATTGTGTGTGAAATGGATTTGACCTATTTATGTATTCGGAAGGCTGGAAAGGAAATGTTTTTGTGTTTGTCTGTTATCTAAATAAAATCATTTTGAATCAAACCTGTGAGAATGATGGTTTGAGCATTTGAATGGTTTTGCATTTGTTTACCTATTTGTAAATTAAGACCTTAAAATGTCTTAAATCTGAGCTGAAAGTCTTAAATGAATAAACTCATGGCTTTAAATGGCTTTAAATTGTATTCTGCAAAAATAATTTTATTCCTCAATTTTTTGTCTTCTTTTAAAGATTTAACATCCTTAAATCAAAATACATTTACTTGAGATGAAGAATAAAGAGATTACGTCTCGTTTTCTGAGAAATTTAACAAAATTAAGTGAGTCTATGCTTAACACAAGAACAAATGTCTGTGTATGGGGTACAAAAAACTATTTTTTCTTTGAATTTTAATGATGAATAGTTCATTTGATCATTTTCTTAGAAAACAAGACTTGTAATCTTGTTTTGCAACACACGTAGATGTATCTTGATTTAAAAATCATGCATTTGCATCGGAAAACAAGTTGAAAACGAAAAAGTAATGGAGATCTCTTCGAAGTTGTATTTTCATATGTGCTAAAACAACTCATTTTGTGCTTCTTAAACATTTAGAGAACGTATTGACGAATTTCATTGCCTACCATTCCCTTCACAAAAGGTCTTTTTGGATTATTTACTTTCATAAACGCTGCCAAAATCTTGTATTGGCTCTTCTGTGTGTTTACGTATGTTATGCATCCTGCATAACTGCGTCCTGTGAAACACAATCACGTCTGTTTCTTTATTTGACCAGCATTTGGAATATGAGCAGCGGTGTTGGCTAATACTGTTGCTATGGAAATAATGCTCAGGTCATCTGTGAGAAACCAAACGCGCTGTTTTCATGAAGTTTCAGTTCTCCATCTCAGAATAATTCTTTACGACTTTGTGCAACACAGTGATGTTTGCTCTTATGACAGTCTGTGAATGTAGAATTGGTTTTCTTTGCTTTCTAGCTCAGTTCAGAGGGACGTTTCAAGGTTGCATGCATTTAGGTTTGGATACAACGCGAGCCTGAGGTCTGTGTGTGTCTCTGTGTGTGTGTGTGTGTGTGTGCTGCTGGCCGAGCCGGCGGGCTGAAAGATATCCCCCTAACAAAGCATTCCAGTGTTGTTGGGAATATGCTGCATTCTCTTGCTGACTGCTATTGCAGTTTAGAATGTCACAATGGAATCTTTTCATGGGGGAAGGGCGTGTGTGTGTTTCTAACACAAGTCAGATTAGCTGTTCTCACTCCTCATGGATTTTTTTTTCATGGAGTACTAAGTTTTGTCTGAAGCAGAACTTAATTAGCTTAATCTTTTTAGAACAAGTTCGTCTAAAAGTTTACACTTTTTAAATAGTGTTAAAGAAGTGTTGAGCTTTCAGAGTGCAAGTTAAACTTTTAACTATTGCGATTAAAACTTTGTTTTGTTGTTTCGGGTGTTAGTTGTTGGCTTCAGCGCTTTGAATTCTCAGTCTTTGCTAAACACCATAAAACAACCCATTTTCTAGGATTGGGCGATATGGCAAAAAATTAAAATCTCTATATTTTATTTAAAATTATTATTATTATTTTTTTACTATTTTTAACTAGTCAACTTGAAAATGTAACTACAACATGATTCAAGTAACTTGTTCTTTACTAAGCTTCTAGTTAAAGAAAATTTTATTCCAAGTGCACCACACATGAAGTTGTCAACATGATGTAAATGTTAAACAAATCACCTGTTAAATATCTTTGCAGAAAAGATGCATTAACTACATCTTGTACAAACCTGTCTTGTACATATTATATGTTCAGAAATAATATGAGGAAAATGCTTAAAAAAACCCACAAAAACCAAGGTAATTCAAATGACCTGAAATGACTAAATGAATTCAAAATGACTGAAGGTATAACACCAGTAGACTATTATTAACCATAAATGTTCTGTAAAAACAATGAACAGCTGTTTTCAGCCTGTCACCATGATGCAAACATGAAATATTAGACATACAGTAGTAGTTCTTCACAGGGTTTTTTATTCGAGTGCGCAGCTTTTCAATTGATTTTTCTATGTAAACATGCAGGGCTCGACAATAAGGAGTGCCCGATGGCCCGGGGCCAGCGTGAAAGACGCTCGGGACAGCTGACGAATATGTCTCTGGCCCGATCGGGCCACTGCCGCGTCGCACGAAAGTTTATCAATTGCATGTGTTTTTTAACCTTGATCATTTAAAATTTTAAGCGATCACAGAGAGACGCGTCTCTGACGGACGAATAGCCTACAAAAGTATTAGCTTTGTAGCTTTAACAATGATCAGTGCATGATTTATACAGTGGAGACAGATGCACTGATCGACCGGAGACATTTCAACCGATCTCTTGTTCTGGGCTTGCACACGAACTGCATGCAGTCTTCTTTCAAAATGTCATGTGTGTAGAAATATGACGAACTCTTTAGACATCCGTTAACAGAGACCAAAGACGCTAAACGAACGCAAAGAGAAAAATAATACTGTAGCAGGCAGACCAAGATCACAGTGTACAATGTGCAAAATGTTATCCTACATATTGAAATTGTGGTTTATGAGAATGTATCTGTGAGGGGAACGGACTGTTTACATGCCGTTTTCTTTTCATTTGCCCATGTATGATGTATGTAAAGTAGCGCTCAATCACAGAGCTGCTTTGTTTATAGCGGTAACCATAGAAACGTAATATCACTCTATTCCATAAGCGCCACCTGCTGAAAAAAAGACTGAGCTTGCGCTCATTCAGTCTGTCTGCTGTTTTTCCCTAAAGCATCTTTTCCTTTTTAATAAAATATTAATAATCATCACGGTTTTTTTTTGAACAAACAAATAATGTTTGGACTTTAGTTAGGCTAATAGGTTTAGGTGTGGTATCAAAACTGGAATGGAGAATTGTACAATTTTATTTGGTATGTAAAATTTTGGTGTCATATATAAGCTTATTTATTAAAATAAAAGATAACATGAGTCAAAAACAATGATAACAGCTATTTAATTTTTTTGGCCCTAGCCAGTGAAAAATATTGCCAGTCAAGTAAAAATTTGAACCACTGGCCCAAACGGGCCAGTAGAAAAAATCCTCAGCGTTGAGGCCTGACATGGATGTCAAATGTAGACATCTACAGTTTAGTAATATTTCTATTGAAATTGTGATTCCTTGATTTCTAAAAAATATAATCGTGGCAAAACATTACATTTGAATTAATCATTAAAATCGGGAAAATTGCCCAGTCCTAGGCTGAGTATTATCACAGATTTCATAAGTTAATTTGATTCTAGTTCACAAGCTCTTGATTCCATTCTATTACAATTGCAATGTGATATTGATTTGTTTGGATGTATATCTGGTGCGTCAATTTTTCTTAAGGAAAAAAATATTTAAAAGTGATATTTAAAAATTAAGGCAACCCGTTGTTTGGTACATTGCTACAGTATTAAAAAAAATTAAAATAATTAAATATTTTTTAATAAATAGTTAAATAACAATGATTAAAATAATTAAATAACAGTTAAATTAAATGATTTAAAAAATTATTTGTTTTATTTATTTTTTTCTACATTTTTATTTCTACATTTTTTTTCCTACTCTGAGGTTACGGACATTTCTTAAAAATGCGATTTTACCTGACATTGTTTGCAAGCTGTTTTCCATGGTTAAAACACTGATTGAGTGATTACATGAAACTTTTTCTATTTCTTTAAACAACTTGGATGTTCATTCATGTGTGTTTTTTGCCATAACTAGTAGTAAAGAGGAAAAAAAATAATCGTTTCTTGTGCCACTTGAACTGAGGTCTAAAAACCCTTAATTCTTGAAAACCACATTTATTAGAATTTTTTTAATAAAATTGACAGGTTTTGAAATCTTATATTAATCAGTATTGGCAAATGCAACATAGAATGGGACTTTTATTTGATCTGGGATTTGATTGAATCATAAAAAGTGGGTGTTACTTGTTACGTACTAGATTGTTGTCATGAATGAAGAAAAGGAGGGATTTGTTACGTCAACGGAAAAATAGTTGTTTCAGAGGCAGAGGAAGTTATTACATTTTGATAATTTATAAAGACAAATAAAATTTATTCCCTTTGAAATTCGCAAACGTGTATTAAAAAAAACGTACATTTTAACTGCACTTAAATATTAAAATAGAATATTGCTTGTTATTGCATCAAAAAATATTATAATTTTTTTCTGTGTTAAATAGATATTAACTAGATTTAACCCATTAATATTCCTCTACAAACAATTGATAATAGGGTTGTGAATATCAGTTATTTAAACTTCCACTTTTAGCACAGCATCTTAACACTATTTATTATTATCTCTGATTTTTAGGGATTTTGTTTTTTTTTCTCCCCCTTGAATTTTCCTATCAGAAAATCTTTAGAAAGCGGATCAGGCGTCCGTCAGCTCGCCGATGATGTCATCCGAAAAACAGGTGTTGCAGGAAGGACTCTGAGTTTGAGCGAGTTTCACCGAGGCTTGAGTTTCGCCCTCTGTAAACACGTCCTCACGAGACGCCTCTCCGCAGGGCTTTCCTCCACACGCGCTGCCGTTTCTTCGTTAGCCAAAACCAAAGATTTTGGGGAACAAAGAGCACATTCTAAACTCAAAACAAATGACTTCTCTCACTGTTACCAGTTTATCCACGGCAGAGTCGGAGCCGTCAGGACTGCTTATAGTAAGCAATGAGGTCATTCAGCATGAATGCAAGACTCTTTTGTCTTAAGCTTTGTGTTTGCAGAGGTCACGCTGTTCCAAGTTTGCCAAAGGGCGCGAGAGGAAAGTCTTCCCTTGAACATTTTTTGTTTATGTGTTAAATTGGTGTTTAGTCATGGATCTGGGATTCTGTTGAATCTCCAAATGTGTTAGGAAATGTGGTTTCTAAATTAATCATAACAACAATTAAAATCTTTTGAAACCTTACAGGTTTATAGTAATGATGTTGATGAGTAACATTCACTTTAAATGTTTGCTGCATTCCTGTACCCGAATTGTTGCCATCGTATGGCTTTAGATGCTTGGTTTGGCTTGATATCTGGAGCCGTGATGGGTTTGGACGGGGTTTATGTGGGGTAGTTTCTTGCTGTTTGGTTTCTGAGGTAACTAGTCTAAACTCGTTTGCTTGTCTACTTTCCCTCGTGTCTAATTTCCTGAGGAAAAAAACCCCAAGCTGTCTTGTCTCGATTAATATTCTTGAGCGCTGCTAAAATCGTGAACACCAGACACACAGTGTTCATCTCTCAAATATGTTTTTTCCATTTGACAGTGTCTTCACTTATTATGGTTCTGCTATGTTTGGATGTGATACCATTAGCACTGGCATGGCTTTCAAGTCATGTACCATGGTATTTCTGAAGTACACAAAGGTGCTTAAAAGAATACCTTGTAAATACCTTGGTATGTGAATTTTAATCATGCCGTACTGTAGTATCAGCTTCTGATAGCATCACTGTACCATGGTGCCACCATAGTGCTTGTTGTCGTTGGATGTCACAAAGTAAAACATGAGTTGTTTCATGTTTAATAGCTGTCCTAATCAGTCAGAAGTCCTGCTGTTAATAGTTTATGGGAATAGTTTGCATTTTTTTTAGAATCTGCTGTCATGAGTAAAATTAATATGATTTTTATCCATAGCAAAAATAACAAAAGTGTCCAAGAAAAATGATTGTGCATTGTGGTTGGGTTCCATAATTCCCGTTATTGAGGTGCTTCGGTGGCCAATATATCATTCAAATGGAGTCATATTCCGTTGCATCGTTGCAAATTAGATGACACATTATTGTAAATATCGTTGTAATATCAAAGCACTTTTAAATGTTTATACTGCTGCACTTCTTCATTGGAAGACGTGAAATTAATTTATTGTTTAAAAATCAGTTTAGATTATTTTTGGCTTTTAGCTTTTGACTCGTGACAAGTGTTGTTTTGATTGTTAGATTGAACATGCAATTACGTCAATATTCAATTTATTTTTTTTTAAATTGATTATCATCAAAACTCTGAAAAATAGAGATTTGATTTTACTTAGGTATTTACCAGTCCAAACCAGTGTTATTTTAATATTATTAATATACTCTTGTAATATTTTGAATTAGCTTTTATTTTTATGTTTCCATCCAAATTTTGGTTTAAGTTTTATTTTATTTTATTTTTAAGCTTAGTTTGTGTCAGTTAGGTGCCAAGTCAAAATAGTTTTTAAACAAATATTTATTATTTAATTTAATTTTATTTTTAAGCTTGGATTATTTCAGTTAACTGCCAAGTCAACATAGTTTTTAAACAAATATTTATTTTATTATAATATTTTATAGTTTATTTCAGCTTTATTTAAATGAATGAAAGTGATTTCTAAGTTTTAGTTTTGGGAAACACTAACAGCAGTAGTCCAAACAGAGAGCTGTGCATAAGTACGGCCACAGCTCATAAAGTCGGTGGTTATTTTTATGGTGTCCGATTCAGTTCTGTTGGGTATCGAGGAATGTAAAATGTGTTTTGCTTTGGGAAACATGCAGGATAAAGCCAGACAAACTGGACAGCAGTGAAATGTTTTGCACATTTATAATCAAACTTGTTTTTAACACGCCTGTCATCCTCACTGTTAAATATCCAAACGCTGCATTTAGAAACCGCACAACCACAGAAACAGTTTCCATCACAAAAAATCACAGCGTCCTCAGACACCCAGTGGAGTTTTCATCCACGTCAGGCCTGCTACCGAGCCAAGCGGCAGAGATGGCCATCGTTCCCACAATGCACCACGTGCGTGTGAAACCCGAGCCGTGCTCTCTTTTGGCGTACGGCTGAAATGGAGTCGTGAGTTGAAGCAGGGGTCTGAATTCAGGGGGTTGTACGCTGTTACAGGGCCTGAAAACAGGAATTCTAGAGAGATACTGTACGTGACTGACTCTATAAGGATCTATAAAGGTTGGTCTGCTATTGTTGCTGTCAGGTCTGGTTTCACAGTGAGATACTTGTGTTTTCTTTGCTCCTCTTGTTGTTTAACAGGCTTGTGTCAAAACGTACAGAACTGATATATGTTGATGATTATAGGCACTATGTGCTGACATAAGCACACTTGACAGCTGCACGCAGCACATGTGTGGATATGGGGGTCTCTGCCACGTGTAACACTTGTGTTGTGTTCGCCTGTTGTCTGTCTTCTGAATGGGAAATCCAGAAATAATCCCACAGCCGCTCTGGAGTCAGCGCACTGCTTAAAGGAGCATAAATAGATCCACAAAATGAAATATTAGATTGATCCTTGAAATGAAATGACAAGAAACAGACAGCTTTCAGGAGCGGAGCGACATGATTAACGCAAGAAAGCCACTTTACAGTGATTTTTACCATGGTTAAAAGGTGTATTTTTGACACAACATGAAGTACAGGAAATTTGGTTTAATGCATGTTACTTTATTTTTTTTATAAATAAGTTAAAAATAAATATTTCATTACTTTGACTGAAGGTTAAGACGTATGTAATGCTCAAAGAGAGAGGAATTTGTTGCATTCTTGTGTGACCCTGGACCACATAACCAGTCTTAAGTAGCATGGGTTTATTTGTAGCAATAGCCAACAATACATTGTACAAGTCAAAATTATCTTTTTTTTTTTTTATTTACACCAAAAATCATTAGGATATTCATGTTCCATGAAGATATTTTGTGAATTTCTTATTGTAAATATATCAAAACGTGACTTTTGATTAGTAATATGCATAGCTAAGAACTTAATTTGGACAACTTTAAAGGCGATTTTCTCAATATTTTGATTTTTTTCTTTTTTTTTTTTTTTGCACCCTCAGATTTTAGATTTTCAAATAGTTGTATTTCAGCCAAACATTGTCCTAAAAAACCGTACATGCAAAGCTTATTTATTCAGCTTTCAGATGATGTATAAATCTCAATTTCTTAAAAAAATAAATAAATAAAAAATAAACCACTAATATAAACCACTAATACACCCTCTTTTAATGTGCAAAATTAGTACTAATTAATACAATAAAAAAGAGAACATTTCTGATCTGGTGGGTAGTTGTTGAACAACTAGTTGACCATTCTGACTCATCCTCAATATTGGATGTTTTGCAGCTGATTTTAGCAGGGTTTGTCTAATCAGATTTCTACAAGAAAAAGTTTTTGAAGTGTGACGTTTTCCAGAGATTTTGTTAAGCGTTTTTTTTTTTTTGGCTCTGGTCGGACAGGAGACCAAAACCTGTCTGGAAAACATTCGTGGAATTCAGCTGGACCTGTTTGTCGGTTTGTCACTTTTGTCGAGTTTCCCAAACTGTCTTGATTTTGCCTCTCGCTGCAGGTATGTTATGTCTGAATGCTCGTCTGCATGATAAATGATGTCCTGATCTTCCTCTGACGAAAGCCATCCTTGCTGTCCGTGTCTTTGGTCTGATAATAATCCACCTTTCTGTGCAGAGAGGAACATTCCTAGGCTTCATTAGTAACAGATGTGAAGGACGTTTTCAAAGTGTGTCCTGTGAACAGAAAGCAGCGCTGTAGTGCGGTTTGGCGGGATGGACAGTTGTGTTTTGTGTTGTTATTATTCATGGGGACAGTTGTTTTGCCCGACAGGAACCGGTGGATCGTGGACAACAGCTGTCCGTGGCGTCATCGCCAGGCCTGAAATACAACACAGCAGCCGTTTGGTTTAATATAGCAGGCCATTTTAGAATCAGAAAATAGCATTTTACCAAGTGTATGATATTTACATGTCCGTTCACAAGGTTTATTTTTGCAGGTTTTCAAAAGAAGTCTCTTCTGCTTTGCAGGGATGCATTTATCTGATCAAAAATACAGTAAAAATTCTGAAATAATATTAAAATTTTAAAAACATGTTTCTTATGTGAATATGTTTTAAAATTTAATTTATTTCTGTGATGCAAAGCTGAATTTTCAGCATCGTTACTTCAGTCTTCAGTGTCACATGATCCTTCAGAAATCATTCTAATATGCTGATTTGCTGCTCAGGAGACATTGCTGCCGAATATTTTTGTATTCTGTTGTTACTAGTGAGTTTAGGGTTGTTTTGGACCGAAACTAGCATTTATCATTACTAGCTGGCTGATCGTTTGTTGATGGCTCTTCTGTAAAGCGATAGTTTTCTGTTTTTGCCACTACAATAAGAAGCCGCACTCGTAGAGGAAGTTCTGAACTTTATTTAGCACGAGACCTTCAGTACAGATGATCCATCATCACAAGACTTCCTTTTCATCTCCGACAAGGGCGCTTCCCAGCCGTCTCCCATTCGTCGAGTGTCTGAAGGGTGTTTTGGACGAGGTGCCAAGTGTGCTACCCGGTTGTGTGTTGTTGAGCAGGTTAAGCAGCGAACTCTTTGACCCGGTTGGCACTGAAAACACACTTTAATCCGCAGGGTTTACCGACAGGAACTGAGCTTGTCTATTTCTTGTTATATGCTCAAAGGCCGGGCTTTTACAGGAGACAGACGTCTGCTCTTCTCTTTCTAAAAGGTTTGCAGGAGGAGCCCGTCTCTGTCCTCTAAATGTGACATGAGTTTTTGTCTGTATTTGGCCCGTTGTGCATGTGAGCGTGTGTTTTCCTAGATAACTGTTTGTTATTTGTCAAAGGAAGTGAGATTTTGAGGTCACTGGAACACGGCAGATAAACAGAAGGGACTTCTGGAATGGTTTTATGCTGCTTCAACAGCACAACAAGTTCATATAGTGTTAATTCAGCAGCACAGTCACAGTGGATAGAGAACATTTCTCATCTGTGGAAGTGTTAACTGGAGCAAAAGGCTTGTGAATTGATGATGATGGTGATGATGATAATACTACAGTGTATTAAAATGCTTATTATTATTTTAATTATTTAATACATTTTTATATATGTATATAAAAATAAAATATTTATATCAAATATTTGATTTACCTTAATACTACTACTAATAATAGTGCATTAAAACACTTTTATTATTATAATTATGTATTTTGTTTATAAAAAAATAACAAAATAAAATATTTAATAAATAATACAGTATTAAACGCTTTTTTATAATTATGTATTTTATTTTTTGTTTATAAAAATATAGAAATAAAATGTGCAAACATTAATTTAATACTACTACTACTACTACTACTACTACTAATAATAATTTATTATTATTATTATTATAATTATGAATATAAAAATATAATAATGTTTATATAATACTTTTATTTACTTTAAAACTACAACTACTACTAATAGTGTATTAAACACTTTATTATAATTATGTAGTTTATTTTTAATGTTTATAAGAAATAAAATATTTGCCAAAATGTATTAACTAATAAGTTAATAAAAAAACTAATAATAATAGTAATAATAATAAAAATAATAATTGATATAATTATCATCATCATTATATTTTTTTCTTCCATCTTTTAATTTATACAAGTTATATTGTTTAGCACCTTATTTGACAAAATTGCAATATTGTGTTGTAAATTATATTTTCAGTTGATTAAAAAGCTTAATTAAATTGTTAGGTTTTTTTTTTTCCATTTCAGTGGATACCATTTTGATGCTAAATTTAATAAAAAAAAAAAAAAAAAAAATCATAACATATTAGGGAAAACAACAAATCAAAACACCAGAATTTTGGAAAAATTAAATAAAACACTAGATTTTATTCGTTTATTTGTAGACAAAGTTGTTACGTTTATTCTTGAGGTCTAACAAACATATTGAATGATTTTATTGCGATAATATTTTTGGCCAAATCGCCGAGGCCTGCTTATAGGGATGCACAAAATGGTGTATTTGGAAAATCTTCTAGTATATGAGTTGTCTGAACTAGTCAGTCCTAATTAAGTCTCGTGGCACGTTTCACACAGAATGTGTTTTTGTATTAATTTAATAAAAGACACTTCAGCACCTGTGGCCGTCATCTGAAGCGTGATAACTTCAGCTGTTAAAATGAGCCAAATTGTGCAGCATTATATTTTCAAGCTTATGCAAATCCAAATCCGGGATTTTTTGCATAATGACAGGCCAAAACAACACATCTCTTAGGGGTTTTACCTGGTGGTTTTGAATTGCAGATATTGTGACAGGCCTTGTCCTGTTCTTCAGACAGTGGGGTGCTGTGCTTTTTCTAGTCCTGTGGTGTGCTGTTCTGTTCTGTTCTGTCAGGTTTGAATAATGAGTGTCAAACATTGTTTTATCGTGACATAAGGCCCATTGTGACTTGTTGTTTCATTGTGTTCTGTTAGAGGAATATAGTGGTGTTTACTAACTCATGCATTACTTACTGTTGCTCGTAGTTGGGAGCTGCAAGTTAACACTAAATATTAAACTTAATCACATAAACATGCACCATTTGACATGAATAATTAACTCTAATAATGTGTCTTGATTAGGAAACATGGCATTATTTTGGTATTATTTATGTGACGCTGGCCCTTAAGTAGCACGGGTATATTTGTAGCAATAGCCAAAAATACATTGTATGGGTCAAAATGATTTTTCTGTTATGCCAAAAATCATTAGAATATTAAGTAAAGATTTTGTTCCATGAAGACATTTTGTAAATTTTTTACCGCAAAAATCTTTTCTATCAAAACATATTTTTTGATGAGTAATATGCATTTCATTTGGACAACTTTACAAACTTTAAATATATATATATATATATATATATATATATATATATATATATATATATATATATATATATATATAAATTTCAGTTTGTTTTAGTAATTCGGTTTTGTCTTATCTTTTAGTTTTTGTCTCCATTTAGCTTTAATTTACTTTTCAGTTTTAATTATTTTAGTACCTCAGTGTGCACCTAATTGATTATTTTTTTTAAAACTAATATTTGTTATTTTATTTCTCAAATCATGTGTCGTGTCGAAGATTTTATTTATTTATTTTTTTAATTTTAGTATTATTTATAGTATTTATTAATAATTTGAATGAGCTTTTTTTATATTTTAGTTTTTAACTTGTGTTTCAGTAATTTTGTTGTGCTTCTAATATCTATTTAGCTTTTATTTATTTTTCCGTTGTAGTTATTTTAGTACTTCACACACACTTATTTTATTTTAGGTAAAAAAAAAAATTTAATCTGAGATTTATATTTAATTTTTTTTCAGCTTTCATTTTTACCTAAATCTATTTTGAATAGTTTTTGTTATAGTTAACGACACTGGTTCTCTGCTGTTTCTTCACGTACAGTATTTATTTGGTGAACTTGCGTTTTTATTACTGTAAAATTATTTGATTCTTTTGCACACAAATGCAACAAGAGTACAATTTAGGCCTCATATAATTAAATGATTTAGTGACTAGAGAAACCCTATCTAACGCGGCGTAATCAGTGTGCCGTTTAAGAACGAAAAATCTCCAGGAGACGCTTGGAAACAAATGTCAAAACACATCCTCAATGTGATATCTCGCTGACATTCCCTCTTTGTCTCTTTCGCAGGAAATGACTGAGAGGCCTTACAGATAGTTTGTGCTTTTGTTGCCGCGGCCCGCGTTTGCAGAGAGACCCCTATCTGGAAGCACATTTGTTTCCGTTGTGAGTATTAACTACCTCAGGCACTGGAAACTGATCAAGAGGGAGCCCGGCGATCTCTCCCGGCAGCTGCGTCTGTTCCACCGGTCCCCGCTCGGCCCTCGCAAACCTTCTGACCGACTGGATCCGTCAGAGCGGCGCAGGCCCGCGACGTGCCAAGGCGACATCACCCCATAGCTCGCGCCAATCCCGTCACTGTTTTCCTCTTCTGAAAATTCGTATTGTTTTTTGCTGAGAGATTTTTAAGATTTTCTATTTTTATTAGAGGCCTACAGAAAGAGAAGGGTTTCCGCTTCCATTTGAAGGATTATGCACTTTGGATTTTCGGCCAGGATTGAAGCTAGATGAGGCACCCGCGAACCAATTCTAAGGGAAAATAACATATTGATGTGAGCTGCGTCCGGAGTTGCAGCTGGGCTGCAAGATTTCCTCGAACCTTCCTTGGCGCCGCTCTCCATCTCTCCAGAGCGGGATACTGTCATGACTTCCCCTCTGATGGGATCTTTAAGCTATCTATTTACTTGATTCCAGGAGACCCGAATCAGGCATTCAGAACTCATTGGAAGGTGAAGGACCGACACTCCCCTGGGCGCATTGAATACTTATGTATTGTTGCAGTGCACAAGAAAGTAAAATGGACTACAAGCTGCGCTTTTTGCTTGGCGGGTCCAAGCACAAAGTGCAGCAGCACCAGCAGTTCCAGTTGCCCGAGCTCAGCCGGACCCTCAGCGCCCCGTTGGGCACTTCTTGCTCCACCCCTTCTCCCATGGCGACCATAGGCTCCTCCCCTTCCAGCTGCCACGCCCCGCCCCCGGGCGCCACCACGGCGATCGCGGACATCCAGCAGGGCATCTCCAAATACCTGGACGCGCTGAACGCGTTCTGCCGCGCCAGCGCGTTCCTGACCGAGCTCTTTGGCAGCGTTTTCCGGGACTCCCGTTACTCCAAAGCAGCTATGCAACTGAAGGACGTGCAGGAACATGTCATGGAGACGACCAGCCGGCTCACCACAGCAATAAAGCCCGAGATCGGCAAAATGCTGATGGAGCTCAGCGCAGGCGCGGCTAACTTCAAAGACCAGAACGACTTCAGCCTGCAGGACGTGGAGGTAAGTCGCCTGAAAACCTTTTTCACGTGTATTATTGCATGTTGGGAGTAGGGATGCACGATATTATCGGACTGATATCGGAATCGGCCGATAATGGCTTTAAATGTATATATCGGCATCGGCCCGATATGAAAAATTATGCCGATATGTTTTGCAGATAAGAGGAATGTGTTAACCCACATGTGCTGAGGGTGTGCTAGGGATTAGATCATGTCAGCAGTGTGACTCATTCTTGAAGCAAAGTTTTGCCTGAATGGGGAGTAGATTCACTGTTTTGGATGCTGCATTTAAACTGAGAATGTACATATAGCACGTGCAGTGGCAGCAGCTGCCATTGGAGAAAGTGTGCCGTTGTTCCATTTGGGATCATTTACCTGTTTCATATCCAGTCACTAGACCGCTAAATGCATCTTTTAAGTGGTTTCATGGTGCTCTTTGTTGTATTTTGAAACGCAATTGCAATGTGCAACAAGACATGATGGGCATTTAAAATAAAATGATCCCAAAGGTATTTACGGCATGCCGTCAGTGAATTCTATTTCTCCGGCGGCGCAACGGCAGAACACACTGTTGCTCATATGAAGCATTTTTACGTGAATATTATGACACAAGTGAGGTACAAATCATTCTTTATCAGATAAATAATTGGTTAGCTGGCGAATGTTAGTAGCAACCATGCTTATGGATTCATGCCATTCGAGCCCATACATTTAAAGCCATAAATGTTCCACGAACTTAATAATATTTATAGTTTCTTTTTCCAAATCATCACCGTCTCACCCTTTAATTTCGCTGGTTTATTTTCTTGTCATTCAGTTTTAATCCATGTTTTCGTATCTTTTATTGTGGTAAACTGCGGGTGGGAAATAAAAGATTTCGTGGCAATAAATTAGGAATTCGTTAATAGACTTTTTAATTCGTTTCCTCATTTTACAAACTAATAAATTAATAAATCGTAGGAACGAATTAACAAGTTGTAGGAATGAATTATGTCCTGTTCGTGTCCCGCAGCCCGGTCAAAGCGCAGTGCACCATATGAAATAATTATCTGGGGAAATTATAGTTAAACATGACGTAGTGACTATATTTCTATTACTTTCCGTGTTGAATGCTTTTGTATTGCAGGGCTTTAGACTGCGACCAAAACTGTTGCATTTTAGATAATTTTTTGAGAATGTGCACGTTATAATTTTGACGCGGTCGCATTTGTGCAAGTATATGATCTGCAGTTCTTCAAAGCGTCTGCTCCATACAGCGGGAGTTACAGAGCCGTCGCATATTGCGGCAAGAGTCAGATTTCACTGATCACGCGAAGAGGCGCTTTTGGTGTGAGCGCTTTGGATGTAGAGTCTGGTTTGCATTTGCCGTGTCAGCACAAGGTGGTGACGGCAAAAATGACGCGAATATTGAGGAAACTATGGCGGACGGAGGATTTGGTTTTCAAGTAAAGTAAAATACCGCTTGTTAAACCAGAGGTTGAACGTGTTGGTGTTCTTGTGCAAAAAAATGTGTTCTGTTTTGCCAGTTGGTCACGAATTGCCACATGTGTTTGTTTACACATGAGCAGCTCATGATCCAGTGTTTTCAGTGACTCTGTTCACATTAAATGCTGCTCCACACAAACTCATCTTTACATCTGCTCTGAGTTTGGAGAAATACAGGCAAAAAATTTGTATTGAAATATTTCATTGTAAAATAAAATCTAGTATTTATAAAAAATAAAAGGACAATAATTTTTGTAAGTATTGTCATTTTTTTTTGTAAATAAAATTGCAATATATTTTTAATTTTACACTGAAATATTACAATACTAATAATTCTTAATGTTGTTGTATTAAAATGTAGTTTTTCCCTAATTTTGTTATAAATATTTAATAGTAAATATTAAATAAATATTTAAAAATATATTATTTTTTATATAAATATTTATAATAATAATAATAATAATAATAATAATAATAATAATAATAATAAAATTGTTTAATTATTTGTTTTATTCATAGTCATATCGGTATATAATCACAAATTTGGGCCAAATTGTGCAGCCTTACAAACAATCATTGCAAATCTGTATTTTTTTTTTTTTCATTTTATAAATCACATTTTAAATTGGTGTCACAATTTTTATTAGAAAGCTCAATAGTAATTTTAGTAAGTAAAAGTATTTTTTAAATAATAATTGCAATATTACAAAAATTATATTATTTTTCTTAAATGTTTTTTTTTTTTATTAATTTTACAATGAAATATTACAATATTAATATTTCTCAATGTTATATTGTCATTTTGTTATACTTTTCTTAAAAATATTCAGTAGTAAATATTAAATGCATATTTTAAAATCTATAAATATTTTGTATGTAAATATTTAAAAATAATAATTGTAGTAGTAGTAGTAGTAGTAGTAATAATAATAATAATAATAATAATAATAATAATTCATTTTATTTTATCAGTATATAATCACAAATCTGGGCCAAATTGTGCAGCCTTACAAACAATCACAGCCAGCCTGTAGCTTTTTTTTGTATTTCATAAATTACATTTTAAATTGCAGTCACGTTTTTTTTATTAGAAAGTGTTGTAATTTTTTTTTTGTAATAAAAACTACAATACTTACCAAAAATTATATTGTTTTTCTTAAATACTTTTTTAAATTTTACAATAAAATATTACAATATTAATATTTCCATATTATAATTTGTTATTCTTTTGTTATAAATATTTAAAAGTAAATATTAAATAAATATTTAAAAATATATAAATATTTTGTATATAAATAAATATTTAAAAACAATAATTGTTGTATTATTATTATTATTATTATTATTATTATTGTTATTATATTAGTTTTAGTATTATTATTTTTTTTTATAATAATGATAATAATAGTTTCTTAAATTTACATTTTTATTTTATTCATAGTCATATCTGCATATAATCACAAATTTGGTCCAAATTGTGCAGCCTTACAAACAAGCACAGCAAACCTGTAGCTTTTTTTGTATTTTATAAATCACATTTTAAATCGCAATCACAGTTTCTATTAGAAAACTCATAATTTGAGGAGAACTCTTTTTTTTTTTTTTTTTTTCCCAAATTAATTGTGCAACTTTACGTAAAACTGTAGAATACCCATAAATGGCCTAAATTATGCTTGCAACCAATCAGATCAGAGCCTGTGAATTTTGTGGAGCTCTTGTGCTTCATGTAATACACATCAAAAACTCTTTTTAGCAGTCTGTGTGAGAGTAGCGACTAACGGGTTAAATGTCTCGCTCAAAGTGCAATTTTAAAAGGACAGGACAGGAATCCAAATAAATCCAGCTCTACCTGGGATCAAACCTGTGACGTTGGTTCTAGCAGTATGTGCTGTTGTTGTTCCTCCAGACACTGATTATTTTTCAAAGCAAGGAGAGAGGAGAGGCCTCCCGATCTTTTATAGAGGAATTCCTCTGTTCAGAGATATTTTCGGAAACCAGATGCTCTCTCTCTCTGTCCGTCTCTCTCCAAGCGAACATACTTTCTAGCTCGTGCGGTCGAGCAGCGCTGGTCAGTCTCCGTGTCTCTACTCGAGGGACACATATAAGCTGAAATGATGCTTTTATGAGCGCGGGTTTGTGCCCTGGTGGATGTGGTCACGCTCCGAGCAGGAAGGCTTCACACCGCAGGCCTTTAAAACGGGTGCGCTGCGGCAGGGACCCGGGCCAGACCTGCAGCTATACAGACCAAATTCGAGGCCCGACGGAACCTCGCGCTAAACACAAAACGCCAAAGTTTTCAAAAGTATGAAACGGAATATTCTGGCAATTCCAAATTCTTTCCGC